>JANHFX010004999.1:23391-56616 GCA_027560015.1 Chloroceryle amazona
GAAGAGCCCTAACAGGAAAAACTGAAAAATTAGGTCTATAATATGGTTAGTATCATACTAGTATCCTAATCCTGGTCACATTGGTTATTTGGAGGCTACCATATCTCCTTAATTTTTAACAGCAAAAATAAATAAATTCAATCTCCTACCAGCTTTGTTTTGTCAGTGGATCAAGAAAACACTTCAACTTTAGACCTTTCTATGAAATCATGTTCTTGGGAACTAGCTATTCTTTCTAAGGATTTTCATTGATCCAAAGCTGCAGAATAGCATGTGGAAAAGAAGTTGCTACCTATTTCTAACAATTGAGAACATGCTACTTAATTTATCCACGGAGCTATAGTAACAGAAAAGCAGTAATCTGGTGCATTTGATAAAAAGTCTGTGAAAGACTCAGTAAGAGAGTGTGAGTGTACTGAAAAGGAGCTGCTAGCAGTGCTCTTTGAAATGAAATCATCTCATCAAGGTAGATCTGCTTTGTGCCTAAGATGAGGTTTGATCATGAGCTTCAGAAGGCATCATGTAAAAGCCAAGGAAAACATCCAGATGGCTAAAATGACTATTATTCAGCTTCCAGACCTGTCAGTTGGAAATAAGGCCTTGCCTCTTAAATCACTGAGATCATGTCCCAGCTTACTGCACAGATAGCACTCCCTATCAAGATCATGAAATAGACTTTCAACTCAATACAGGATATGCATTGCTTTCATGAGAGACTGTACATAATCCTAAAATCACCAACAGATAAAGACAATGATGACATGTAAAGACAATGTAGATGGAAGAGGTACCAAAGTATTTCATTACTTTTAATGCACTGACAGTATCTTAGAAAACAGAATAGATCATAAAGGCGGAATTCTTAGGTATCTACAGAAGAGATAAAATAATGGTTAGGATAAAGAGATAGTAAGAATAGCAAAGTGATATAGCAACTCAGTACAAAAGAGGAGCAGAAGGTCAGAAGTCATGATAACAGGTAAATTGTTTTGGCTTGCCATCTGAAAGCCACATAATGATGCAGCAAAATATTAAACTGCACTAAAATGCAGAATACATTCTACAGCCATCTGGATTAAGAACAGAGAAACTAAGTGAGAAAGGGGAACATAGGGTAGTGTACCCAGACAGCTTCAGCCACTCTGAAAACCTTCATCTTCTCTTGGACTGTGTTAAAAGAGCTGAAAGAAAACTAAGCAGTGTAGAGGAGCAGTCCGGCTACACTCAAAGGAACATAATGTAAACCAAAGAAAATACTTTTTTTTTTTTTATCACCAGCAATGACATAAATAAGAAATGTGAATCTTTTTAAGATCCTGTGCTGGAGGACAGCCAGGCCTTACAGTCTATGGCAAAAAGACAGTAACACATCCCTGAAATGAGTGTGAAAATACATTTACAAAATGGAAAAATGGCAAAACAAAAAGTATAAATAAAAGATAAAACTATCAGAAATCTGGAGATGGCACCACGCGGTGAGTTCAGCAAAATGTAGAATGCAGAAAGAAGTGTCACTCAGTAGACTCTAGCATTACACCTGGACAAACAGCTCTGTATTTTCTTTGTGCATGATATGGGAAACAAAGCAATCTGCAACTGTATAAAGGCCAGGCAATAGACTGATGATTCAGATTATGTATGTTTATCTGCTGAAACTAAATTCCAGTGTAACCATGCCTGGATTTTAACCTATAACTTGGGATACAAGGAGTTTACTGAAATATTCCCTAGTACTGTTCTGAGTAACTTTATTGCAAATTTTGAGTTATTTACTTTTAAGTAAATAATCAGAACATAAGGTCTCTTTGACTATATTATATTTCCTAAATCATATTTGGAGACCAAATTCTTTAAGTTTGTCCATGTGATGAACAGGGCAAGTTGAAAGTTAAACTAGTACCCACAAATGACTTGAAGCTTTGAGAAATACAGACCTTCAGTTAAAAGAATCTAGAAAAATTCTTTCCGACACTGTATGCCTGAGTCTTTCCAGAGACTACTTCTCATGACTAAACATATTTATGAATAACAAATCTTATATATAAAAGGAGATACGAAGAAATTTGTTCAGAAACATCACATACACAAGACAACTGTATTGTTATGTGTATTCCATCTATTTAGCATTGTTTTGTGTTACTTTGTTGTACAATAAAGAAGCCACTTTCAATTGACTCCTGTCATAAGTCCACAGGAAGAGTGAAACTGTTTCCTTTTTAGTCCTGGGAGTAACTGAACACCACCATTCCTGTCAGGGTGCTGCTGAAAACTGAGGAGGTCCAATCAGGAGAAGCTGGGGACAAGACTGGAACTGGCCATGAATAGGAATACAGTGGTGGTCTTGCTTTGTACTTCAACTCTACAATGGTTCAGGCATCTACAAGATCCTTAACTGACAATTACTGCCAAACAATTCTTGCTGTTGGTAACAGAACAGTCACTCAGTGTCTTTTTGTTAACAGCCTGAAAATGGGGTTACCAGTCTCCCTAGAAAGCTGTGGTGGCTGGAACTTCTGCAGGAACTCTGCTGAATCCCCCAGAAGGACTCTAGGGCACTACATATTGAAAGAAACATTTTGAGATAACCAGTATGATTACTTTAGTCACTTTACCTGCGCTTTTTCTGATACTGTTTCGTAGACTCTGCTTGTAATGGAAGTATTATCTCAGATTGTATCCCTCTTACCTAAAGCTTCATGAAGGTTCTTAATTGCAGAAAGAATAGATAATCATAGAATCATAGAATCTTTCCGGTTGGAAGAGACCTTCAAGATCATCAAGTCCAACCTTATCCCTAGCCCTATCAAAACCACTAAACCATGTCTCTAAGCACAATATCTACCCAGCTCTTAAACACCTCCAAAGATGGTGACTCCACCACCTCCTTGGGCATGCTATTCCATTGCCTGACAACTTTTTCAGTAAAGAAAGTCTTCCTAATATTCATCCTGAAGCTTCCCTGTTCAACTTCAGGCCATTTCCTCTTGTTCTATCACTCGTCACTAGGGAGAACAGAGCAACTCCCTCCTCACTACAACTACTCTTCAAGTAGTTGTACAGAGCAATAAGGTCTCTCCTCAACCTTCTTTTTTCAAGACTAAACAGCCCCAGATCCTTCAGCCTTTCCTCATAAGAGACATGCTCCAAACTATTTACTATCTTAGTACCCTCTCCAGCACCTCAACATCCTTCTTGTAGAGAGGTGCCCAAAACTTGACACAGTATTCGAGGTACGGTCTAACCAAAGCCGAGTACAGAGGAATGATCACCTCCCTGCTCCTGTTCTCTACACTGCTCCTGATACAGGCCAGGATGCTGTTGGCCTTCTTGGCCACCTGGGTTGTTCCCTTTCTGCTGTGTTGTATTTCCAGCAGATACCTACTGGATAATGTAGATTCCACCTCTGTTCTCTGGGTTCAAAAGTTCGCTCTAGAAAGGTATGGAGAAATCACCTGGGAATTGATGTAAGCACAGGGAAGTCTTTGGCAGTGAACAAGGTACAGCAGTAGTTTCTGGACGGTTCTCTGTGGTGAAAGGGAATCATCATGGCTGAAGAATTTCTCTTCATCTGACAGGATCAATTTGTCCATTGGATAACAGAATAATTTATGCATGATAAAACTCAGATGGGAACTTAAACTCTGGAGAGTCAGCTGGTATTAGTTACCACACTAGAGCTTTTTGGGCTTTTTTTAAAGGAAACATGGAGATGCTGTGCTTTGAGCAACAAATGTTTGAAAGTCTCTAGTTTCTGTAACGACTTAAAGCTTTTTAACCGAATGGCTCTCAGGAACAAAATGGACATGAATATTCTGATACTTTATGAAGCAGGTTGTTATTTTTTGCATTCAATAGAAATATTACATATAACTTCTCTGAGATTACTAGATGTGTTTATGAAGGCTAAGACATTCACATGCAAAATAGCTTTTATTGAGTATACAGAAAATTATTTATAGTAAAGTATCATTATGCATCTAAACATGTTAGAAATAGAACAAAAATTACCTACACCTATTGTATGCTCCAAAACACAGGCAAAAAAAAGCCAGCATGCCAACTGTTTTTGAATTAGAAAGAATAACACAATGAAGTTGTTAAGAGTTGTTATACTTTGCTTAATGATAGCTAAAACATAAAGGATAGAAAATATAAAGAGGAATAGATGAAAAGGATACTCAGGACATAGGTGCAAATGTAAACTATGACAATAAAATATAAACCCTGTAAAGAAAAACAATAACCTCTGTAACTGTTTAGTTAAATTGCTAATTTAATAATGTTAAATTAAACCTCAGAGTTTTAATGGATGAAAACTGGTAACACATTCAGGTGTAAAATGGTCTTTATTGGATTATCTGAGAATCTAATGGCTTGAATTTTTAAAATGTTTTCCTTTTGCAGTAATAAATGTTAGACCCATGTCTTGAACATGTATTTCCTGAGACTCTAAATTTAGATTATTCCTCAAATCCTAATTATTCTTCAATTACTTGGGGTTAAATTGAGATTTAAGGTAATAAAAAAAAATCTAAACTTGTTCAGAACCAGTGTAAGTCCAGCATTTTTCTATTCTGTTCTATAGTGAGCTGGACACAATGATAAACACTGTGAGCCAGCACACCACTGTAAAAATGTTTATGTAAGTGAAAGCACTATTTGAAATAATAGTGTTGGAAATTTAGAGATGTGCAAAGGTAGACAGTATCCAGATATATAAACTCGAAGAGTCATTTTAGTTCACTTTCCTAAAAGGTCCTATTGTTATGCAGAATATGAAGATATGCTGTTCTACTATAACAGATGCTTTAGAAACAATAAATCAGAATGAATAAGGCTATTCTCTAATTTTATGTGTCTCTACTTGTCATTTCTTATTGATAAGCATGAATGAAAAATAAATACAGATGTTTTTGTGTGTAACTGATGACTTGCTTTTGAATAGAAAATATTTCTGGTGTAACTCTAACTCAGAAAGAATAAATTAGCATCAACTGTCTGCTCGGTATCAAGGCACGTCCAGTGGTTTCTTCACTGTGCAAAAATTCATGATTTTCCCTTTTGCAAGCATCCTGCTTTCCTGGCTAAAAACTATTGTGTCCAGTATATGTCACCATATTCATACAGAAGCAAATGTATCTTAGATATCTTGCTTCTGTATCTTGCTTTACACCACCACAGTCACTAATATGATAACTATATTTTTTGCAAGCCAGTGAAATTCATGGCCACATTGATCACAGAAACAAAGCTGCAAGCTTTTCATCAGTTTTGTGGAGAGGGGTTAATGTTCCTTTATGGATTTATAGAATTTGGTCTCAAAATCTCTTTATGTCTGAACTGTAGAGGAAACAAAACAGAACTGTCTTGTGTTAGTAAATAATTTAAATCAAAACTATTCTGATAAAAAACCTTGTGGACTAATTGTTCATTGCCTGAAAAGAAATCCTCATCTTCTGTTTATTTTCAATTTTTTCAGTCTCCTAATGTATTTCAAGTTTGTCCTTGAGTTGAGGGTTCTGATTTCTGCTTCACTTACAGCATCCTCTGTGGTATTCTGAATCTTATCTAGATTGCATTTTGGAGAGAAAATTTGCAAATTAGACTCTGCCAGCCTCTGCTAATACTTAACTGCTGCAGTATAGCCATGTGGAGCATACACATTTTTCTGTCTAATACCATGTGACTTAATTTTCTTATTAGATTCAGCAGTTCATTTTAGTCCTTCTCCCAACTACACAGAATTGGTTGTGTCACCAGGGAATGTTTTCATTTTCTTTATTTCTTCTCTTTCAGAAATCAACATGGGCTAAGTAGAATGAGAAATCAGTGGTGGAGTTAGCTGTATGTTATCACGGAATGTGTGTTGCAAGACAAACCTGAAAGGAAAAGATTCAGATACTCTTCATTTCATCTGCAATAGTCAGATCCTGTTCCCCCTGAAACTTACTGAGGTTCTCCCATTGAAAGCAGTTTGAAAAAAAGAGATTTTATAATATTCAAGAAAGAATCTGATTTCTTAGAAGCCTTATTTTTCCACATGCAAAGATTTAGATTGTTAGTTTGTTTTGGGTTTGTTTGTTTTTTTTTCCCCCTAGGATAAAACCTGGCCCAAGCCTGTTTAGATTATTGTTCATGTTGGATATATTTCCTTGTTCTGAAAATGGTTGTTGAAGTGAAATCCAAGAGGGAATATGAAGTTGTGTAATCATTCCATTATAGGCATTTTAGGCATATCAGTTCTTGAAGTTTATAATTGGTTTTTAATAGGGCATTTGCTCTCTTGTTACAGTGGTATTTCTTCTAGATTGAACTAAAGTCCTTTGGAGTTGAAATCTATCATTTTACTGTTCCTGTCACATAGGTTTTACCGACATAAGGCAGAGAAAATTCAGGGAATCTAAACATCTTCATTTTTCATTTTGTAACATGTTAGTTTAAAAATGGAAACACAACATAAAAGTTAGGCAACCCTATTGAAAGGCAAAATGTGTTTCAAGGGTCACTCAGAATGCTTACTCGTCCCAAAATTTAATTTTTAGTTTTGATTTTTCTTGCCAAAAATAATACCCAGCATGGCATCAATTAAAATTTTAGTTTTGATATACCTTTTTTTTTTTTTTTCTTTAGTTTGAAATATATTTGGAAGTCCATTATTAAAGCAACCTCATCTGAAGTTGCAGATTTTTAATTTCTTTGTTGATGGACACACAGTAAGAGGAGTTCTTTTCCTTTCTAACAGATAATTTAAAAATCCAAATTGGTTTTCCAGTCTATTAGATGAATAGTGGTTAGTGTGATTGTTCAGATTGTACAGAGGGTAGATTTTTTTGTTGTCTTCTTCTTAAGTCTGTCAGATCATCAAGAGAAGTGCATGGTATGTAGCACCTGTGTTATTATCCTATCACTGCCACCAAAGATAGATCTTTCCTTTGACAAAGATGAGTGGAAATCTGAATTACAGGTTCATGATAATAGTTGAGAAACTGACTTTCTGTACTCCTCACAGTGACAGCATTTTAAAATATAATTCTTAGAAATAATGATATACTAAAATCAAGAGAAAGATTCTAATAGAAAATTTATCTAAAATTGAAAATACTAAAATACTTTCAGTTACTCTTTTTTTCAATATAAAAACTGAGAAGCAAAATGTACAGTATAAGTGAGAATGCGTTCACTGTATTCCAGCTCATATGCTGGGTTAGCACTTCTTCAATTAGCTCTAGGTTATTAACTGCAAATTGCAAGCCCATTTGTGGCAATGATATTTTTCTATCATCTCTGCAGTGGTTATTAGTGCTTCCCTGTCAATGATGATTATTGCATAGAGCAGCACTGAGCAGGTTCTGGTGAAATGAATGATGGAGGAATTGTGTGCATCCATAAAAGGCAGGCAAGTACTGTGAGGAACAGCAGAGATGGGCTACCTTCCTTTAAGCTTAAACACTAGAACTGCTCAGGCAGCACAATTTCACATGAAAGGTCTCAGCTTTTCCTCCTGATAGGCTCTCTCACCATTTACAGACAATATATTCTTAAGATTTTGTTAGAAAGACACTTCTGCTTGCAAAGTGTCAGTGGATGCTGCAGCTGATAAGAGAAATAACATCACTTTTTTGAACAAGTGACTGAGTTGTGGGAGAAAAAGTCTGAACAGAGCAAGTGCTGTGTGAAGAGTATTTACCATATACAAAGTTTGAAAATGTAAAAGGAAAATATTTTTGAGAATAAAGAATCAATGAGAAAGGTCAAAAATATGCAGAGAAGATGCTTTCTTAGCCCTACTTTCTGCATTCCATCTCTAAATATGCTATTAATGTACTAATATTCCCTTCATAATGAAAATATTAAATGTACCTCTGCAGAAATAGTCTTTAGGAAAAGGTACAACTTGTTATATATATTGATATCCAAATTACTGCATTCCTTCTTTATGTACAAATTTTGGGAAGGCCTCAGCTTCTGAAGGTCCTCACAATAGGGTCCACAGCTGCAGTGAGGAAGGTATTAAATAAAGTTAATGGCGACTAGAAAAATGGATCTAGAGAACAGTTTGGAGTCTGACAGTCCATCCAGTTTTGCAGGATAAATCTGTTATTTTCTTGATCTATTTGCTTTCCTTGTTGTTTTCTGAAGTTGCAGGATGTCAGGCAATGTCATTAAGCAGGGGAAAAATTTCTGGCTTTCCGTTTTCCTGCAGGGTAAGTAGAGATCACAGTTCAGTTGATATTGCTTCAGGCTAAAAGGTCGACTGTTTTGTTTTATTGTTTTGGGTTTTTTTGTTTCCTCTTACTCATTGATACTCCATGTTTAACTCTGGTCTCATAAGCCCACTGACATTTTTCGAACAAGAATAGACAAAGGAATGAGAATTTATGTAGGACTTTCCTTTCAGGCTAAGTGTAAAGAGAGCGCTACGGAATCTTTGGTGGCATTAGTCTCCCTGGGAGCCTCATTCATTAAGTAAGTTGCTGTTACCTGAATGCTCAGTTTCTTTGGAGTTATTCCCTCAGTCCGTACTGTCCTACTAAGGACAAGGCTGCTACTAATAAAAACAAGTCTATGTAGCCACCCCTTCTACTTTTAGCAGCAGAGTTCAGGTTGCTCTGAGCAACCTGATCTAGTTGAAGATGTCCCTGCTCATGACAAGGGTGTTGGAGTAGCTGATGTTTAAAGACCTATTCAAACTCAAACCATTCTATGATTCTGTGATTCTCTCCCCTGCATTTTGGCACTGAACAGCATCACCTTTTCTCAAAGAGGATTCACTCCTGGGATGAGTAACATGGCACATCCTTGAAGAGAAGTAGTGTAACAGCAGTGCATTCACCCTCAGCTTTAGTGAAGAGAGAAAGTAAAGCTGGCTTGGTTATAAATGGGCTAAGTCTGGATACTCCCTTTCAGAAGGGTCTTTAAACTCAGGTAGCAAAGAAAACAGCATCTGATTGACTGAAAAGGAAGGATGGAAAAAAGGAATATTTTATCTATCCCTGAGGACATATAGGATTTAGGAGATCTTTTCTCAGTGACTCATATATAGATAAAAGCCTTAATCCTTTCTGCAGTCTTGAAAGGTAAATCTTTTATATTTCTTCAGGTCACTACCTGTTTTAAACCAAGTACGTGCAGCTGGCTCAGCCTCAACTCACCCATCGATTTTTTGAGAGGATTTTATATATTTTTCCAAACTTCGGATAGTATGATGACAGGGAAGCAATTAGCCTTCATCCAGAGAGTTATTTGTGTCAATATTTGAGTGGATAGTCTTCTAATACTAACTGTACCTATTTGTGTTCAGGCATTCAGCTTCTGTCCCATTATTTTCAGTTTACTCTGACACTTATAATTTATTCCTCCCAAGATTTACATATATCTCCAGTACCATTAGTTGTATTTGTTGTGATACTATCTTTGAACTTTTAAAAATACCACAGAGATGGCAAATAAAGTGTCAAGGAAAGTGGCTAATGTATGAAAGAGTATTAATATCTGCCTGAAAAGATGTGTCAAATTTCTTCAGGAAATATTTCAACTCCCATAAGATAACTGTTAATATTATTGAGGGTTTTGAGGCTGACTCCTGAACTATAATGATTCTTTATAATGTTGATAGTCCTTTAGACATAAAAATTTATGTTACCATGAGAGTTGCATCTCATGTCCCTCTCTGATACTTCTCCTATATATATATTGAGTAAATTAAAGAAGAATGTAAGACCTGGTTTTCACCCTCTGAGATTTTCACTGAGACTTCTCTGTGGGAAAGAAATGTCTTTTCTTCCTTAGGAGTGAGAGCGTCTTTTATGTCATGATGCTCAAAACACAGAATCTGATATCTGGGTTGTCATGCATGAAAGTACTAAATAACATAGAATCATAAAATCATAGAATTGTTCTGGATGAAAAAGACCTTTAAGCTGAAAGGTGATATATTCCAATTTTACATCAATTTTGGAAATCTGCTTTGGAGTTTTGGAGAAATGGGAGACAGGTAGCACCACAAAGGTGGATGCAGATGAGAGTACTCACTGTGCGAAGTTCCCACTCATGTCAGAACAAAACAAGCATGCAACCTCCTACCCTTATCTTTAGTTAGTTAGTTAATTACTAGTACAGAAGAGAATATAAAATGAAAAAAAAATAATTAAAGAGATCTCATCAAGAAATCCTTAATATCAGTAATAACATACTCATGCATGATTAAGAAATCTATATAGCTATTAGCTTGTTTTTTTGCACAGACTAGAAATTCAATTAGAGCCTGGGTCTAGTGTTCCTGTATTAAAAAGCACAGCTTTGATTCTGCTGGCTCCAGAAATAAGGTTTCATCTTTTTCTTATTTTTCTATGTACACATGTCTTTGCCCTTTTGACACTTTATGGCTCCATACTGTAGAGTACTTAAAATGACATTGAGGCAAGCAAGATAGAAGGAAGTTAAGCACAAGTGATCCCATTTTCAAAGTATTTTAACAAATAGGTTTTCAAGCTGTCTGCATGGACACACAATTGCCTTTCATACAAAAACCCTCTTGTTAAGTGTTTCAAAGTTCAAGTTCTTTGAGGAGTGGCTTGCCCACACTTAGTTTTCTCTACAGAGAAGATTTAAAACAAAACCCTTTCTATATATTATTAAAATGGTGAAAAATGGGAATGTTTTGTTCATATCTCAAAAAAAAAAAAAAAATCCCCATACACTTAACCTTCTTCTTGTGTCATTTAAAACAAACTGGTGAAAGGGATTTATTTTAGCATCAGAGATTTGCTCCCGTGACCCAACAGCATGAAGCTAAGTGCCTAACAAAATTTTGAAAGAAATATGGGTAACTGCAAATGAAGGTTTAGATCATCTCAGTCATATTAACTGATAGTGTAGTTCATGGATAGTGTTGGCAATTGTTCTTCAGGCTTCATCTACTTCCTAGCAGACTGTTATCAATAGTAGTCTTGCCTTCAAGGGGAGTCTTATCGAGATCTTACTCCGTTTCCCTTACAGAGCCGCCCTAGCAAATTTGATTTTGGTACACAGAAGAGGGTAATCCAATGTTTGTAAATTCTGATAATTTTATGATTTACTAACAGTTTAGACTAACATAATATTTTTTTATTGTAGTAATTCATTCTGTTGTTAAAAGGAAAGTAAATTATATTCCGCAAACAGAACTGTGAAACTTTGTAATGCACATTAATAACCCAAGAAGATTCTGTTGTGTTCATTGAACCTGCACTTGCAGGCAAGTTTAATCACAATTTTGCAGCCAGTATAGCAGTGGTCTGAAATAAACAAAGGATTAAGTACAGTGAAGTACTGATGACACAGATGATTTAAGCTTTGAGAATTCAGCAGCAAGGGCAATTTGATCAAGTTATCTGGCCATTTGAACTCTTCATCTGGTGATGTGAAGAGTGCTTCAGAGTAACCCTAAGCCTGACAAGTTGTTATTGAAAACCCCTCAGTTTTCAGTTGATTATGTATATAACCTTTCACCTGACTGCAGACATACTAAACCAGCAGCTCACAGCTGTGCTTGGAGATGGTCAGATCTTATTTTATGTCTGAAAAACTATGGTGTCTTTGGGACCTTTTCTGCCCAGTCCTACGGATATTCATACAGGTGTGAGAATCCTATTTTGAGACAGAGAGTGGGAGAAATTTTTATTTTAGTTCACTTTTTAATTTTTTTATTATTCTTAATTTTCTTAGCATTTATTCATCTTAAGTGTATAAATGCACATACCTAAAGTCTAATAAAAGGAGAGGAAGAAAATGAAAAACAATTTACAGTTTCACACTTCTCAGATTTCTAACAAATGGCTTCATCCAATAGCCATTTTCATTACTGTGACTTGCAGAACTACCCTAATGCAGATGTGTCCATAAAATAGCTACTCTTAGTGATCACAGATATGATGAAGTATAGCTTTGGGAAAGCAAGAATCTCTGTCAACAAATTTAATGCCTGAGTATAAAACTGATGGGTTCATTTGCCTACATCAAGATAACTGTTGCCACAAGAAGAGTATGACTAGCAACAAAAGACAATTCAAAGTTGTTGGTTTTGTTCTTTAGTTTTTAGTTTGTTTGGTTTTTGTTTGGTTTTAGTTGTTTTTGTTCACTGAAGGGTTATCTCCAATGCTGAGAGATGGTAGAGGGAAATTTTTGCAGACTACTTCCAATAGCTACAGTATGCTTGCACAGGTTGCCCAGAGAGGTGGTAGAAGCCTCATCCCTGGAAACATTCACATTCAGGTTGGATGGGCCTCTGAACAGACTGATCTAGTGGTACATGTCCCTGCTCACTGTAAGGTGGGTGCACTAGATGACCTTCAAAGGTCCCTTGCAACTCAAACAATTCTATGAAACATACCCTCTGAAATGTAGAATTGTATCTATTTATTACCTTTTTGAAAAGAAACGAGAGCAAAAGTGAAGTATTTATACATAACATTGTTAGTTTTCAAAATGCACCTAATTCTTTGACTTAAAAATTTGCCAGTGCTTTGAATTTTTAAACCTATTTTAGGCATTTGTTATCTTTTCTTAGTGATTTTAAAAAAAAACTGGAGTTAACTTTTTTTTTTTTTTTTTTTTTGTGTGTGTTTGAATTCATAACTAATTTATTTGATGATACCTTTGTTTTTTAATGTTGTGGAATACATGTCATACAAACAGGAGTGCTACTACACAAATAAATATTGACATGAATGATCTCTACTTCTATTCCTGCCACTAAGAGTGATTCTTTTTAAAATTTGTCTTGGAAATCATGTGTTTGTAATTAATGGTTCAACAAGAAGTTCCTTAACAGAGAAAATCAACTCTGAAGAAAATTGGGCAAACACATTTGAATTACACCATCTCTTAGGGTTTTTAATGTCTTTTGTAATAGTTACATAACGATGAAAAGAGAAGGACAACAGTTTGCAGTCAGTTCTTCTCCACAGCTAACACTGTTGCTGTCAAGGGGGAGGTTTTCAGGCTTCATGTAATACCCAGAAAATGTCCTTCAATGAAACTGCAAATCACAAAACTGTCAGTTTATACTTTCTCCTTCCTTGACTTCCTTCTAGGGAAACTCATCTAAAATATTCTGACTGGAGCCAAAATGCATCATTTACTTTCCTAATATTAATTTCCTCATGAAAGATTCAGTAGGCCATCATCCCTTAGACTACTTGAAGTTACCTCAATAGAAGTTAAACAAAGTTTGTTTTGTTCTGAAATAATTTTTGATTTAAAATAGCAGGAGAATGAAATTCTCATGTGCTTTGGGTTAATGCAGTTGCACAGAATATGAAACCAAGAAAAAAAAAAAGGACATACCATTCCCTTAAGATTGGAAGTAACATAGAGCAGACTCTGTTCATCTCAGTACAACTGATGTGTGATAGAGTGATAACCACGGCCTGTACATGATTAATGACATTGTTTATGACTTTGCACCGTAAGAGTGGTGGGACACTCAGCTGCACTGGGGAAAACACTCTCAAGAGAAAACACAGGACACAGGAGTTAAGAATGAAGTTTCCTCATCTTTCTAACTGAATATTGCTCTCCATAGAGTAGATGCCATTTATAGATATCCAGATCTAAAAGATGAAGTCTTAGTCCTTGCCTTTGTATTTGCTGCAGTTGCCCCAGCATCTTTGTCCTGTAGTATAGTCTTCTAATAAAGGAAAACTTAAGGGATCCTGGCCTAACCCAGCTAGAAATGACACCATCGCAGCATCCTCATTGCTAAACAGGGACAAGCCAGGAAGGGCTTTGCTGGTCTTGAAAACAACCAAAATTTCAGTCCAGAGACACTATTACTACCTTGCTTTGGTTAGAGCTGAAAAGAGTGAGAGTTTTGCAGCGGCATTGTAGAGCAGGGAGTGGTGGAGTCTTTCCAGCAATAGCTGCAGATGCAGAATAGCACTGGGAGCACCTCTCCACCTGAGCAATGTGCTGAGCCCAAGCTTGTACAGCCTTACAATTAGTCCTTGCATCTGAAACTTCCAGATTGAGTCTGCCACTGATGGAGAAACTGAGCTTCTCGTTTCTTTTACCTGGGAGCACAGGGCAAAGTATGTTTTCTCTTGAAAGCTTTCTTATGGCCACAAGTGTGGCTGAGGTACTGCAATGTTTTGACCTCTGTCAGAAAGTCATGAAACTGAACCTGCTCTTGTGCCTGCAAGCTCCATGGGTGACTTCAAAGGATCTGAGAAGAAGCTGGACTACAGGCAGCCACATCCTTTGGTCATGTGCATCCAAAAGATTAAGATATAATCTGTTAAATAAGGCACTTCATATAAAGAATTTCAGATAAACCTATCAGTCCCAGATGCATTCACACATAGGAAAATATCAACTACCTAAAAAAAAATGGTAATCATTATCATCACCATCATCCTGTTTTTCATTCCTCTAAGAAAAAGATAACCAGGCTGGTTTTTTTTGGTTTGTGTGGTTTTTTGTTTGTTCGTTTGTTTTGTTTTGTTTTGTTGTTGTTGTTGTTGTTTTGTTTTGGTTTTTGTATTAATTTCACATATTTTGTATTGTTTGATGAAAACAAAGTGATTTTCACAGCTGAAGAATGTTCATTTTGAAACATAAGTTGTGGCAAAGCATAAATTTCTCATTGCTCTATTTAATACTCTGCTTTTATTATGTGCTGAACATAATATAAGCTTAACAGCAAGTCCAGCTATTAAATCCATGTGTGTTTTTAGCAGAAATTCTCCAAAGGCATCAGGAAGCTTTGCTCATTCATTCATTCATGTATGTTTCCTTTGCAGTTGGTGCAACTTCAGAGATTTTTTCCTGTGTGTGACTGATTAGGCACTGTAGTAATTCAACTTCAAAAGGTATCACCATAACACTTCTTTCTTTCTTACTATGGAAAGCCAGTACAAAATATTGTTTCTGCCCTACTTACTGGGTATAAGAGCCACAAAACCTGGACTGGTTAGTTAAATAAGGATAACTATCAGCCAGTTCAGATCTGGACATTCAAAAACTGTGATATCCTTTCATAGATAAAATTTAATCAGTCTTCTTTACTGATGCAATTAGGGCTCATTGGGGTCACATACACGTATACACACTGCTGCCAGATGAAAAAAAATCCGGGATCTTTTTTTACATTTAGGCTAAAATTCTCAAGTGAGACAAAATTGCCACAGCTGAGACTTTAAAAATTCAGAAACCATCAGAGTAGACTTGTGAGAGCTGACAACACTGCAACTACTTTACAGTAGGAAAACAAAATTGAGTGTTTAAATGAATTGTAACATTTCACCAGAAAAATGCTGTATAGACATCCTTTCACAAAGCTTCTGGTATAGACTCCCTCCAGGAAGTGGGGTAAAGAGGTGATCTGTGTAGCTAATCTAAAAGAGTTGCAGTTTTAGATTAAATGGGAACATCTTTGGTCATAGAAGCTCCAGAATGTTATGTCCTTTGTCTCATTTCTAAAGCATGGAGTGCAATTGCACCAGTACCCCAGTCTCTGTTACCATGTTGCAATGCATCTTGTTTCACACCCAAATTACATCTTTATTTCTTATGTGGCCGTGCTCTTACTCACACACCCCCTGTTAATGATGCTATAGAAACCTAAAAGTCTAGCTGCTGTAATAATTTGATGTTAGCTATCCACTGCACTCAGCCTTCCCTTTTGCATGTGTAGAACAGCTGGCTTTTCAAATGCAAGAGAAGACTTGTATCTATATATTTGTGCAAGCCAGTTTGCAGGGGATGTACATTATATATAGTATTGTCCAAGAAGTGCTGTTTGAAGAGAGGCTGGCAAATAAACGGCCAATTGCAAATAAGTGCTAATGTGTAATATAGGTGGCAGAAACCTGGCACCTTGGGATAATGCAGGTTCTTCTTTGCCTAATCCTGTTTTGGTGTGGGCAAACACTGTGAAGGGGAGAGGAGTTTGCTTTCTAATCTGCCTCATGCTCCTGTCATTTTGCCAGGAGCAGCCAGCTGTAACACATGGTTCTGATTTGAATGCTTAATGAGAGATCACTGGGACTGAACACACAGGAGCAACTAGAATGGGCAACCATTACAACTAAGAAGGTTTTTCTGTGGGAACAGTGAGGCATTTCATTATTCCATGAGAAAACTTCCAAGCATGACATAAAACAGGTGACCTATAGGATGTGGAGGGATAACCCCTAGTTTCCTAGGAAAATAATACCTTTGTAATCATTCAGAGGGAGGTTTGCACTAATGTTTGGTCAATATTATAGCTATCTTCTGTTGGCAAATGTAAATGGGCATAGAGACTTCATGCTGTCTCCTTTCACTCTTGCTCTCCTTGCTTCCCTATGTGACGATGACAGCAGACAGAAATTGACACCCTATCTGGAGACAAATATTCCAGCCAGAATGTGCCTGTGCATCTGGCTTGGAACTGCTGCATTACCCTCACTACCCTGGGCAAGCAGTACCAATGCCAGACATGAGCATCTCAATCAGCACCCTTTGCTCATCCTGTCAGGAGCTGCCAGGTGCACAAGTGACAAGTGGTGGGATGGCAGTCAGGGAGTAAACCCATTGTGATGTACCCATGGCATGTCCCAGATTGTGTCCTGTCATTCCTGAGCTCTGACAAACTGTAATTTCTTTAAGAAAGACACTGCGCTTGAATTAGATATGCAGAGAAGACGTTTTATTTTCATTAAACACCAGGTTTTGATTTTTTTGTTTGACATGCACAGTCACTATCTTTACCTCCTGTTTTGAACATGTGGAGGGAAATTGGTATCTCACATACTCTTCTGTTACTTAGTTACTGACTTCTTTATGGTGATCACGACTGTGATACTAGAAAATCTCCTTTATGATCAGTGATAACTTGCATTATGTTTGCTGTCAGCCAGTGAAGGTTCAGTTTTGACAATAAGTTACTTTATGTAAGGATGTCCAAGGTCTGACTCTTGCAGATAGCTTCAAACATACTGTTACTCCCACACAGCTGATTCAAATAAATGATAAAGGTTATCAAGTCATCCTACTGTAATGGTCTCCAGGTTTTTCCTAGCCTTGTTTGGGGCCAGGTTTAGTATATGGATTAGTGTGAGTCTGTAAATGCACCAAAAGCGCTTTTTTCCTTAAGCCCACCAAGCATGTTACAAAATTGCAAGTGATAGAGCTGAGCAGTGGAGTGGCTTTTATTATAAGGCAAAAAAAGATAAAAACACAACAAAACAAAAGAACCCCCAGAAAGATGAAAATCTATTTCCTTTTTGACATTCCTTCCAATTTGTCTCAAATGGATGTGCCATTTAAAAATATAAGCCAGTTTTCAGGGAGGGAATCAAACAGTTTATCAGTAAAGTGTAATTATTTCTCACACAATAAACACAGTACATTTCCCAGTGACATCATATGGCTCACTTTTGAACTCTGTCTAGCCAACACACCTCTCAAAGCCTCTGTGCCTGAAAAATGTTCATGCATAGCCTTTTAAGTTTTTCTTTGTTGCTGTCATTCCCACAGAAAGACAATATTGTCGCTTATCGTTTTGAGACTGGACTGAAAACAATGACCTTGTCAGCCCTCTGGCAGTTTCAGTGGTGCATCAGTGTTCAAGGATGAAAGAACTTTCAGAAGAGACTTTTCTTGGGCCATGCTGAAGCTGGTGCTACATTTTTAGAACTGTCTGCATTTAGCCACCGTATGACTGTTACCATTAGTTTAACAACTTTTATTTCCACCTCCATCTCTCAAGTATTTGCCATCATTGTAGAAGTCCAGAAAGATATTTGGATAAATTTATTCTGACAGCAGAGAGCAGTAAGTGGAGGTTTAAAAGTGCCCTTTTATGCATTTTCATTCTAAACAGCAGTTCTTTATTTCAGTTACAGATTTCAGATTTATTGCTTTTTCATAAAATACTGGTCATCACATTCTTTGAACAGTTTTATCTAAGGAAAGAAGAATTTTATTCATAAAAAAAGAGCCTTGGGTATGATATTCTTGGTAATGGCTGTATTAAAGTGAAATAGCAGAATGTAAAAATCTGTAGTATGTGTAAAGAGGATCACTGGAAAAAAACCTACGCATTGCTTGTAAATAACCAGTGAATACCACTGAACTGTAGTCAGTTTTGATTATAACAACTTTCTATATTATGCTTAGTACAGAGTAACCTTCAGGTGTTCTTGAAGCAGAATCAATAGGAAGCAAACACAGCATTTAGTAAACTGAGTATTATTTAACTTCAATACAGCAGATACTAAAAATGAAGTATACATAAAATGGTACTTTGTTTTTTCAAATGTAAGAATGATTGTGACTGTTGAAGCCATTAATCAGAAGTTATGGACAGTTTCCAATTTACATATTTATAAAATAATGGCTCTTTGGAGTCTTACTGCTAATGATGCTGTGTCTGTATTAATGCCTTTTTTTTTTTTTGATGAGAAGGGTGGAGAGGTGGGATATTACAATGAATTACAAGGTTCTTGCATTGAAAAAAAAAGTGACTATTTTCTCTGCTTATGCTAGAGCTGTTCAGGCAGTAAAATAATGTTTTCTGCCCATTTACTTTTATAAAAGGAATATAATACACTTTCTGGAGTTAATTTTTCAAAAGAGAAGCCCACTAGGTAATACCATGCAAAATAAAATCTTTGTCCATTATGTGTAAAAAAAAAAAAAGTACATCTTTTTGAAGAAGATACTGTTCTAGAAATTGCAGTCTGCACAATACAATTATTTGTGCCATCTGAGCAACCTGGTCTAGTGGGGGGTATCTCTGCCCATGGCAAGAGGGTTGGATCTTTAAGGTCCCTTCCAACTCAGGATAGTCTATGATGAAGAATAAGGATAGAAAAGGGAAAACATCTGTGTTGCTGACAGACTGGCAATAATTCATACCTGAGTCTCTCTTCTCTCCCATACTTTCCATATGAGGTTCCTTGGACCTGGATATCCTGTGTGAAAAAATAAAAATAAAAAAAATTTAGTCTCTTCATTTTCCCATTCCATGCTGTTTATCTTAATTGTACTATTGTGAGTGAAATAACTCTCCGGCTGTCTACTATATTGTATCTTTGTCATGGATGATTTCACCTGTCCAAAATTTTATTTCATGAACCTGTATGGTAAATGGTCCATCAGCAAGAAGGATCTTGCAGACAGACTTGTGAGGTTTGAAAGACCTGAAGATGCATGAAAAGGGGGAAGATGTGAAACAGTTTGTGAAAAACATTGCCAGAATTATAAAGGTCCGTCCTTTGTCATCTAAAATAGAAAGCAATACCATAAGTACTAGTGCAGATGAAATGTTCTCACTTTCATAGGTAAATATAAACTCCAACAGTACAGTGTCTTTTTAACTACTTTTATAAAAAAAAAGAAGCATTTAAATTGTTTCACCAGCGTTTAAGAATCTTTGTAAATGATTGTAAATGAATTGTAAAGAAATTAAAGGATAAATACATGGTGTCTTTTAAAACTACTGTGTGAAGCCTTTGTTTAGAGGCAGCCATTTTAAATGATAGTTGACAGCTAAAGTTTCTGTAAAAGAGGAATAAGATAAATAAGATGCATTAAGAAGCAAAATATTGATTTTCCTCCAAGCTTTTAATTATTGCATCATTCTTAAGAAAAGCAAAACTGTTGTACTTGTCTCTATGCTTCTTTATCCAGTCATACACTTCATGATTAATCACCTAGGATATTTTTTACAATATTAATAATGTAGGAGAAAGAAAGATAGAAAAAAAATCAGTATAACATTAGGAAGTCCTTATACAGACTGACAGAAGGCTAAGGGAGAAGACTTACCTTTATTTAAATAGAACTGTTTTAAGATTTCAGTGCCATTTTAAGCAGCTGGTACATTCATAACATGAAATAGAGCAGATTGAGAGCTCTTAACTAGATACAATTGAGCCAGTTTGGAAATTCAAAGCAGGTGTATGGTTGTCATAGGTTACACTGGGTACTGCCTGTCAGGAACTGTTTATTGTATATGTTGAACTGATAATTCAATTTGAAGACCAGATCTTTTGACAGCAAAGAAAAGTAATTTCTGCTCACTTTTGGGTAATTATGAGGTCATTAAGCAAAACTTCCCCATGTGTTTTGAAATTGTGAGAGAAAGATGATCCAGAGCACCCATAAAGCTTCCATGAATTCCACTAGAATTCTAGAAATAGGTATCACCACAGAGTTTATCACAGACTAGTTTACGTGTCTGATTGCTACTGCCAGCAAATGTTACCTGAATATGTTTAATTACCAGCACAACTAGACTAAAGAGAACATAATGTTTGCTTAGTTTTGTGTCAGTTAATAATTTAAGAATATGATCTAGAAAGAATTCTTTACTTCTTATTCTTAGGGTCAGAACACACTAAGTTTCAAAAGGCAATTTTTAATGCTTTTACACTTTGCTTCATGCTACTGGGAAATTTTTTCCTACTCTGATTTTGTAATTCATATTAACTATGAGTAGCCATTGCCTAAAGAATGTACAAAGGTTTCATATGTGCCAGCATTCAATTACAGTAATGATACAGCCTTAATTGTGATCCCAGGTTCACATAAAAATTAAAAATCTTTCCCTTTACAAAGGTAGAGAAGCATATATTTTGAACCAATATCAGTGGAGATACAATAAGGAAAGAATAAGAAGAAATTGATGATCAACTACAGAGCACTTTTATCTCAAACTTCAAAGGGCAATATTTCTACAAAAGTCTGAAGTCAGGACAGCGTGTAGAATTCTTTAGCATAGTATTGTGACAAACGCACATTATTTAAAAAATAATTCTGTTTTCATTTTCCCTCCGTTTTCTTCTGGAGTCCAATCAGAATCTCCCCCAGAGTAACTTGTACCCATTGTCCCTTGTCTTATCCAAGGGACTCTTGTAAAAATGGAGTCTCCATCTTCTTAGTAGACATAAAATCATTACTTTCTTCTGAAAACTTCTGCGTTTTTTCCCCTCAAGTGAAAATAAAATAAAATAAATAAAATAAAATAGCTTGTAGACAAATATGCCGTTATCAGGAAAAATTCCTGTGAGATCTACTGAACATGCACAGTGACTATACTCAGAACCTGTCAACCTGTCTGAAAGTAGTGCTGTTACTATATTTGTGAAATATTTCCAACAATTTCAAGATCCATTAGACTGACATATATTGGTGTATTATGTATGCAGTGAGAGTGATGTCTAAGAAGCACTGATTTTATGGCATATGCCATCTCCAGGAAACTGATACCTGAACAGTATATCCAATATGTTCTTCAATCTCATATACATGTTATTCCTACACATATGATATTAATACACAGTACAATACATGCTCATCTCTTTCTGGTGCAAATGACGGCAACTTCGATTTTTCCTCAATCAAAGATGCCCAACAAATGGGTCAGGCATCTTTGGGTCCCGATCCTATGTCTGGTCCAACAGATGTGAATCTGACACACCTTTTAAGGTCTGTGGAGCTTTTCACAGTGTAAGGATGAAGAAATTTTGTCCAGATTTTGTAAATTAATCTTTAAAATTTGGTTGGTTTTTATAATAAGGGAGTTATGATACAGATGCACACTACTGTCATCAGAAACTTTTAAAGATTAATATATCAAAGAAAAAAAAAGTTAGAAATAGCCTATCTGCCTGGAGTTAAATAGACAACCTTTATTAATAGGTTGTCTCTGATATTCAGAGCTTGAAGGCAGATTATATTAGAATAATATTTTACTCAGGTGGGAGACTGCTGCTCACTGAAGAGTTGGGAGGATTTTGAGCCAATACTGATGTTGACTACTGCAAAATAGAATAGGCACAAGTACATCTTCAAAGAGATTTTTCTTTTCTATACATTTAGCTCATTATCTGAAAAGATCTTTGTGAAAAACACACATAAACAGTTTTCACATAGCATTGTGCTATGAATGTAAATTGCAATTTCAAACCATTCTGGCAGCCTGCTGATTTTCTTTGAGATTTCTCTAAGACTGTTTAATGTTAATCCATCTGGGTACAGGAATAATAAAAAAAAAAAAAGTTAATAAAGCTGGTGCAGAGAGGTGGAAATTACACCTTCTTGTGTTAGCAACAACTTACCCCCTAAGAAGAAACTATTTTCATCAGTTTTTACTAGGAACTTTGACAAGGATAGAGGCACCCAATTACAATCACCAGAGGACATCTGCTAGTTAGTTTTGCTGCAGACAGATGCAGAATTTCTGCATGCTTCAGGTGCGTTCAATTGCTCTTTTATACTTCTTACTCATTTCATAAGTAGAACTGCAGCTGTTGAATACACCCATAATCTGTCTGCTGTCCTGGTGTGGGTGGGAAGCAGAGAATGAGGAATTCCACCTGGCATCCTGCTAGCGTGTATGATGTGTTCTATGGTAAAATCTGTTACATAGCATGGGGAGCTCACAAAGAAGTTCTGAACTAAATAGAATTTCTGCCATGAGTGGTTTACAGGACAAACAGAGTATTCCAAATGTTTTCCAATAAAAATAATGGAAAAAAAAATCATATTGAAGAAAGAAATAGAGCATCTTATGATGCTCTGTGGTTGTAAACCAGGTTTTCTCCAAAGCCACAACTCAACCCTTCCTGTCTGCTCCTTTACAAAGGAGATCGGGTCGGCCACAGGATATTTTGCACCAAAACTGGCAAATTACAATGTTAACCAGATCACAGAACCACAGAATGTTAGGGGTTGGAATGGGTCTCTGAAGACCATCGAGTCCAACCGCCCTGCCGGAGCAGGACCAAAATAACTGGTCCTTGACCTTCTATGGGACAGTAGCTGCTGTCACTAGATAAATCCTGTGATTTTTCAGAAGAGAAAAATGATTTGGACTCTGATGTGAAGATCTGCAGAACAGAAAAGAACAAGTATGTCTTCAAACACAGTTTGTTTCCCATGCCTTTAGCTCATTAACTGAGAAGGTCTTAGTGAAGAACACAAGTCAGCAGCTTTCACAAATCTTTGTGATGTGTTTGGGAATTTTGGAAGACAGTAAACCACAGCCAGTATCTCTATATGGGAGGAAGATACGAGCCCTGACTTAGGGGAAAATCACATCTTCTTCCTCTAAGTAACTTCCCATTTTACAGGAGTTTCAGAACATATATATGTATAGCCATCCCCTGCAGCTCTTTTCAGACAGGGATGGGATATCACTCAAGTACAATGAGAGGACTTGAAACTCTTATTTCTCTTCTCTTTTTGAATAAAATTATCTGTTCTCATTAATCAAGGGTATGCTCCCACTCTAGCGAAAAAAGCATTTTGATGCAGATCAACAGCTATTTTTTTTTTTAAGAGGATGTTTCATAAACAACTGAGCTGGTGATGACTGGGTGGTTACAGTTCTCTCCTTCCTCATCATGCTTTTACATGCTGCACTGTAGGTCCTTCCCATGGGCTGTATTCCTTCAGGAGCAACCTGTTCTGCCATAGGCATTCCATGGGTTGCAAGGGAATACCTGCTGTAGTGCCTGTAGCAACCTTCTTCTTCCCTGACCTTGGTGTGTACACATTTCTCTCACTTTTTGTTCACTCCTCCTCTGCCTGTTTAGTGTTTTCTGCCTTTTCTTATTTAGGAGATGCCACCAGTGTGGCTGATGGGCTCAGCTTTGGCCAGAATTGAGTCCATTGGAGCGGGCCGGAGCTGTCATTTACACACAACACAGATGGGTTTGGGATTTGTCATATGTGAGAAAAGACAAGACCTCCAGGCTCTGCCACTGAGATAGGTGTGTCTTTTGGGAGACTCCCAGCCCTCTGAGGCACACCTTACCACATAGGGCATTTCTCTCTAGAAAACAGTCTGTAACTCCTGTTTCTACTTCTTGGGGTTCCCCTTGGCAGCCATCCACCTGCCCTGGCCTCAGAAGACTTTCCCCATGGCAAACCTGCCTGGTCTCCCCTGCCTGAGTTCAGGTGGGACTCTAACCTCAGTGAGTAAGGAAGCCTAGAAAAAAATGCCTTCCTGCCCCTATGAACTACTCTTTCAGAACACAATGTTGCTTAACTGATTGCATGTTGTCAGGAAGCCTGCTGGTTTACACAGCTTAGAAACACTCTTCTAAGAGGGATTTTTTTCCAAAATAACTGCCTGGTCACTGCAGGGACCACTGGCTGCTAGAGATGGGAACATAATGGGGGTCAAGGCAGGGCCTGGCATCTGTAGTACCAAGCAGCAGGCACACCCCTGGGGACAGGCACAGTCAAGTCTGGGACAGGATGTCTACCTGAAGGTGTGATGCAGATAATTTTGGTCAGAGATTAATCCCCTTGCATTCTAGTCAACCCTCAGAGATTAGAAGGGCTAGGGGCAGCTGGATTTACCTCTTAATAGATATGCTGATTAAATTGTTTCTTGCTCTGGGTCTGACACCAGATGCACAAACATCCTGTCTGCTGTAGGTCCAGTTCCATTCACAAGAAACAACTGGGTACAAAAATAGTATGGCTTATTTCACTTGCAACATATGCAGATTCTTTAAGATTCCCAGTGATAAATGCACTAAACTGCAGAATCGATATATAGCTCCAAAATACACAATTGCAATCACAGTTGTAATCTCACAGGGAAAACCACTTGGCATAGCCAAGGCCACAATTTTTACCAAAATATGTCATTTCTGGGGAGGGTGGGCAGAACAAACCCATTGATCTGTCCCTGTGGCTTGCTGTCAAATTCTCATCCCACAAATTAAGCCTGCAATAGAGATAGTTTCTATACTTTCCTCACTACTATTGAGCAAAGTGTGGGGGTGGGACTGTCATCAAGCCATTGTTCTGGTGGTCAGTCTTAGCAGTGGAACAAAACATATATGACTTCCTTGGTAACCTCTGCAAGGAGCAGACAACTGCTGTGATATGCATGAGAATGGGATAAACAGCCTTCACTGCATGCCACCACACTTCCTCAGTGCCATGAGAACACCAACCATCAGATCTTCACCTAGACTCCATGTCTATCCCAGTCACCAGATGTTTATCAGCAGTGTTGAGCTCTGCAGTTCTCAATTGTTTTGTGCTTCCAACAAACATGGGAAAAGAGCCAGAGAAGAATATAGGTCTGAGTTAACAGAGTCAGGGGGTAGGCTCAGGCCTGGAGGCCACTCAGGTTAGAGCACAGTGCCAGAGCCTAAAAGGGAAGCAGCTTCCAGAAGCTGAGATGAGTCTGTAGCATTTATAAAGCTCTGGTCACTTAGGTGAGAAAAAGACAAAAATAACGAGAGAACTTAAGAGGAAAAATAAAGAGGAACAAACCCAGATGAAACAAAAGAATAAAAATATTAAATATTGTATTTGTATATATTTTATCTAGATATGAATTAGTTGAACACAGAGAAGCAAGAGAGCTTTCTTACCACTTATGGAAAGATTCCTTTGATAGAGCATGATGGCATTTTAAAGAAATTCTTCCTGTCACAATGTTGCCTGAGAATTATTTTCTTTTTAAAATATGATTAAGAACTCTTTTCACAAAATTAATCCCTTTACAATTAAAATACCTACTCCTTATAAATCTTTGTAATATGAAGAAGTGGTGATTCCCACTAAGAGTGGGTTGCAGATGATGATGGGTAACCGAGTGGTTGGCATTGATTTTTCCTTGTACATATGGGTGGAAGGGAGCACTTATGGTGCTTTAAACAATTAGGCTTACTGAGCCAGAAGAGAGGATACAAAGGTAGAAAGAGAAGTCCCAAGAGTGTGTTGGAGATGTGTGACCTTGAGATATGACCCTCTCAAATATGGTTCCTTCCCTGAGCTATTTCCAGTGTAAGATGGCAGTAAAGCATCCTTCTGGTAAATCTAGATATAAAAGTGCAATGTAGTATTAAATTAGTAGTAAATTAGATTTTAATATAGTGCTTTACGTGCAGCTTTGTGTTTGGATACAGTAATATTATCACTGAGCAATTCACTAAAAATGGTGAAAGGGCTGAGGGGTAGCAATCACATTCTGTATTAATGGTTCTGTTGTACCTGAACACGATACTTTAATTAATTCACAATTCACTGTAAACCCAAAAGCTCTATTTTTTACGTGTCACATGTTGAAAATAGCACACTTCTTTCCTAGAAATTTTTGTGCTATCCATTGTTGCTCAGTCAAGTTCAGACAAGAAAATGGAATATTACTGTTGCTGTATTGTTATCTGGACTGAATTCCTCTGTAGTGTCTCTGTAGCCTTAAGTTACTCAAGAGCAACTATTTCCTTACCTTTCATATGTGACATCTGTGAAAGACCAATTCTTCAGTAGAAGGTTTATTAGTCTTTGTGGTTTATTCTTCTTATATACCCAGAGTAATTTTACTCAAAACAAAGATAGTTAAGCTGACTAAAATTGTTATGTTTAAAGGAGCTTAGGCCAAATATTAACCATTAAGTACCCAAAATTATAATGGGTGGATTTTTCAAGTTTTTTTGTGGGGCTAGAAAAGACACTCAAAATATAATGTACTTAGGAGCCATGAAGAGAATTATATCCAGGCCCCCCTCAGAGAGGGGAGGGATTTTGCATGGCCTTCTTCATCTTGCCATGTTACACTGCAAGTGCGTGTTGATCTGGATTTCCTGAAGGTTGATTCTTTACTTCCTCGCTGCTCTCTTAGTGTATAACCACAGAAGCAGATGTCACCTGGTTGTAGTCTGCTTGAACTGAATAATAATGCCCATGTATAGTTTATTCCCATATGCTCATGCTGTCAATTATATATTATTTTTGTCAAGATAGACATTTCTTGTTCCTGGGGCAATCCATGATAACACTAGGCCTCTTAAATTTCTTTTTAATTCATCCCCCCCCCTTTTTTTTTTTTAACTCGTATCTTTAGTTATTTTCTGTGGTTGAAAGATTTCTTCTAACACATTACATAAATGTAAGATGTTCCTCATAGTCCTAACATAATTGCATTAGAAATTGTTCTTATTTAAAATGTGACAAGTTTCAAGTGCATAGCACACTTTTAGCTTTGTAGAAGAACTGAGCTTTCCAGTTTTTTCAGCAACATAAAAGAACAATAATGTTTAAAACTTACAGTTCTAAAATGTCTTTTTAAATGTTAAGCCAAAGTAATCTAAGCCTTATTTAACACTCAAACAAGTCTCTGTATTCTCAGGGAAGTTTTGAAAAACAAAACTGAAAGCAAGTTTTACTGCTGGTATTGTTAAACGGGGAACTTTTGTGCTGCCTGTGTCCAGTGCTTATATTTCCCTGTTGTCCATCCATAAATCATCTTGGTCCAGTACCTGTTGTGTTCCTGTCTAATTCTGTTCTGACTGGCTTTAATTTGACTGCTGCCAGCATAAAGAAACAGCTCCCGAGTGTCTTTCCATAAATGGAGTTAGCAGCACCTCAGAATGACCTGTGTGTCATGCATTGCTGTGGATGCTACCAGCACATGGTGTTTGATAACTGCTGCATCTTTGGAGGCTGCAGATATAAAATGGAGGAAAATGTTCTATTTTTTTCCATGGTATAGTATATTGTTAAGTTTTGGAAATCATTCTCCTGAGGGTGTGTGGACTCTAGAGCAGGATCCTCCAAAAAGCAGTATAGATAAATCCATGGGGTATAGGACTGCAAGTAAATCTTAAATGCCGTGAAAGAGATTTAGTGTCTAGCAACTTATGTCTGTCAGAAGTTGGGAGTATAGTAAAGCACAAGACTAGCTTTAGTCTTTACCTTGTTCAGAAATTCCTTCACTTTACTCACTGAAACCTGTTACTTGCAGTAGGTAATGGGGCATGTGGTCTGATTTAGACAAATTTTGTGTTTACCTGGGGCTATGGCCTGGGCTTCAGGAGTGAGCAGTATCAGTAATCACCTAAAATACTCTTTTCACACTTTAAAATACATATTTAATTTTAATTTAATTCTAAACTATTACCTTATATTTAGTTTGTCTGTAGGCTGGTGAAAGGTGTATTAGTTTTTCTTTTCAAACAAGTATTTCAGATATAGCCCTGAAATTAGTAGTAGTAAGCAGCACAGGTTGTTTCTAGTTTCTTTGGAGACAGGAATAGCTGCAAGGTATATTCAGCTGATCAAACGAGTCAAATTAATTTTTCTTCCAACTGCTCTCATGCTCTTTCCAGAACCTGGATAAGTTTCAGAGTTTAGAGAAGAATTAGTAATTCACAGTGCATGCTCACCAGCTGCTGTTGACACATGTGAATAAAACAGCAACACAGTCCAGCTGAAAACAATTTTTGAAGATCACCTTGTCACTTCAGTATTGAAGACTAAGCTAAGGCAAGAGAAGTAATATATTCATTCACATCATGCCATTAAATTAGCCAAGCTGAGGATATAGACATAATACTGTAGAAGAGTTTTGTTGGTATGAGTCATAGTCCACATAATTTAGCAAACAAATTTGTGTAATTCTGACAGGTGATTCTGTCTCGCTGCTCCTGGTCAAAGTTTCCCAATGCTGAACTTTAGTATTTACAAATTATACAGATTAATTCCATGCATTTTCTGAGTACATGAGATAAGTGTTCTGCTGAAAGTGAAGACATTTTTCCTGAAGAATTAAATATGTCTTCACTTTCACAAGCCAATACATCTGCTTTAAAATATGCTACTGTCCTAGGTGCTCTATACTGTTTATTTTTCATGCCCGTTTAGTATAAGACAATGAGTGACGCAGAGGGCAAGAATGGATAGCACAAAGGGTTAATTCTGTATAACTCATATCTGACTACAATTATGTAAATTCTTTACTTAAAAAAAAAAAAAAGCAAAACCACAAAACCAAACTCCTGCTAGAGATATACCGTGGGTGTTTTTAAGTCATACATAGAAAAATCTTAAACAAAACTGGGATCACAGAACCAGCTATTAAGTTTCTTATTCTCAAACTATCTCATAGTGTGTCTTATTATTAGGACATTGCCCTTGGGTGAAACAAAGCTGTGAATCCCATCAGGATTAAGAAATGAGTGAGGGTTTGTTTTTTTTCTAGAACCTATAGAAAAGCTATCTTTTTAATAGCATTTATTATCTGAAATTTCAACTACTGTTATAATTTTCACTCTTATTTAGATTTATCTTCCATTATTGTTTTACGATCCTCTTTCTTTCCAGCCAAAATTTCCCCCTACATGTATTTTTTATAGTGAATGATTTCCCCCAGCATTAGATTATGCCTGCTCCTAAAGTATTTGCCTGGGAGGTTTTGCTTCTCCATTGGGAAGATGCATCAAAGAGTTATCATCTAATTGATATCTTCCATGAAAAATGAGGTCATCACAACATAAGATAAGAAAAGAACATTTAAAATAAATTAAGACATAGCCTATGGCTTTACCGGGACTTATTCATATCCACTGTAAACATTTTATTATGGCTTTTTCTTAAAAGATGTTGACTTAAGAAGAATGTTAGGAATTTGGTTTTGGTTTTTCTTTGATTTTTTTTTTACATAAAATGTCAAGAGATTTGTACATTGAAATACGGTGTCATAGACCACTAGAATATAGAGACTCAATAAATTTTACAGCCAAAAGGGGAAGCTTTGAAACTCCCTCAAGATTTATGATTAGGCAGACTCCATTCTTTCTGAGTTAAGGCTGAAAAACTAACAATTTAACTGCAAGCATATGGATTCCCTGTGCTGCAGTTTCAAATGATTAACTCCAATACATTTGTCAATCTCAGAAGACTGAGATGGGCAGATTTTCAGCTATCTTAATTCTTTGTCAAATCGGGGTCTATACAATTTTATATTGCCATATGGATGAAATAGAGGTCAGAGTTCTGATAATTTTATAAATCTGTCAATTAAAATTCCCATTGAAATCAACTGGATTTTCATAAAAAAAGGTGAAAAGGAAGTATACTGATGTGTGTCAGCAATATGTTCCAATCCATTAATTTATAATGACTTTTTCTTTTAGTTTCCAAAATTTGTTTAAGTTTGCTCAAAACTACTGAGAACAGAATACAGTGATAAGAAGAAAAAAACCCATTGCCTGTAAGGAATAATGATACTTCATTTGCAAGACAGTACCATTAAATAGCATTTCCAGTGGAAAAATCATAATGAATTTTAGGATCTTGTCATATTATTTCTTTGTCAATTGCCCTAGAATGAAATTGTGAAATGTTCTGTATGTCTCTGTAGTAAAATCTGAGTCCTTTTATCTTCAGTTAGAGGGCCTACTTCATGTTTCCAATACACCCCCTCCCTGGAAGTTTTCAAGGCCAGGCTGGATAACGTATTAAGCAACCTGTTTTCATGGAAGGTGTCTCAGTCCATCGCAAAGAGGTGGAATATAAGATCTTTAAAGTTCCTTCCAACCCAAAATACTCTATGGTTCTGTTAAGAAAGAAATATGGCTAATTATCACCTTACTTGAAGTTTCACTCATTTACTCGTGAACTGCAGTAGATTGGTTGTCAAATTAAAAAACCAGTGAATCTGTCCAAATCTGTATCTTTAGCTAATTTATTTACAAAGTGCAGGTCAAAAATGCCAGCCTTCATAAATGCAAGACAGTCAATTCCTGAATTACAGTGGTTGTTAAATGCTGAAGCCAGCACAATTCCATGTTAAATCTTTCTCAGTAGCCAAATACTTCAGTAATATTTTCAAGATGAGTTAATTACCCTGCTACTTAATGCAGAAATCATGACCCCAAATTACCTAGTCTCTGTTATCATTGCTGCTATGCAGCCAGGATTATAATGTACACTAAAATTCATTCCAATCTCTAGAATATTTCTTATGCATCCTTCCATTCAAGTCACTTACTTTATCCAGATTTGAGACTACAAAAGATAAATCTGAGTTTTTTATTGGACTTCATTATATTTGCTCATTGCAATTTTTTAAACAGATTTATAGTGTGGCTGCACCTACAGAACTACAGAACCTTACATTACAGTGTAAAATGGATATAAATGGGATGGATGTAATTTGTTACTCTTTTGTGTTTGCTTTTAAGTAGCAGTAACTGATTCCTTTTAGAACACAGTGTCTCATCCCCCTCGGTGTATGACAAGGGAGGTGAATCATTATGATCACTCAAAAGAGGTTGTCCCTGCAAGGCATGGCCACAGTGGCAGTAAAGTAACAATGACTCAGAGGAACAATACAAAATAATTCAGTGGTTTTCCCTGAGAACAATCAATAAATGTGTGGATAAAGGTGTTTCAGCATTGCCATTATTTTCTCACCAGCTACTTTTCTACTAGTACAAAAAAGTGGCTACCAAGAAGAAGGAGACTCCCTTTTTACAAGGAGTCACATGGAAACATCAAGGGGTAATGGGTACAGGTTACTCCCAGGTAAATGCTGATTGGGGTCCAGAAGATTTTTCACATGAGAAAAACTAGACATTGCAATAATCTCCCAAGGGAAGTGGTGGATTCCCCTACACTGGGCAGTTTCAAGACTCAGCTTGACAGGGTGCTGGGCCATCTCATTTAAACTATATATATGTTGTCCAAAAAATTGATTCTTTGTGCTGTGTGAAAAATCCAATCCACACACAGAGGCAAAATACCAGGTTTATTACAGTCTTGTGCAGGAACAGGTGCTAGCAGGCTAATGCCAAGAAACTAACATATCATCGTGACAGGGAAGAGAATATTTATACACTGAAAGTTGAGATTACATTGTATCAATTGTCTGCGATTGGCCCAGGGCTAAAATCAATAAGGGTGTTTTGTTTTCAAGGTTTGATTTAACAAAGATTTACTGTAAACTGACTTCATGCCCCCTCAAGCAATGTTCTCCAGGGGGGCCTCTACATCTTCTTCCTAACTGATGTTGACTGGGGAATTTCAGTACCTGTTTGTTATCTGTAGGGTTAGCAATGCATTCTGTTGTGAGGCCAGTCTGTAAGTCCAGTAATTATCATCCTAAACACAGTCATTCTGAGTCCCTTTAACACTTTTTTTTTAAACTTTTTTTTTTTTTAACCTTAAAATTATTGACTAGACAATCCCTGAGGTCACTTCCAAGCTGGTATTCTATGAGTCTATGGTTAAGGCATAACCAGGTAATATCCATCAAGAAAAAGAAAGGAAAAGTGACTAGAAAGAGGAAAAGATAGGAGCAGAGAGATAGTAAAATTGAAAGTAATACATCACCACCTTTGAATCCAGCAACATCTCGTGGGATCAATCCAAATCTGGCGTCCTTTGGTGGTGGGTGCACTCAGGTCAATACATTACTGTTCCTTTAAACAGCTGGGATATTGGCATGCCCAGTTTAAATCAGAACTGTAGAGAGGTGGTGCTAATTTGCATGAGCTCCTTCTAGTGTGGTGTAGCCACAGTAGTCAACAAAGAAACAGGGAAAAGACACATAGCAGAATTTATCTCCTCTCATTGTTAACTTATCTGCAGCCAGGGGAGGAGGACAGAGCCATTGAGGGCCATTGAGGACCATTAACACTTCGAGGCAGATCTTGCTCTTTCTCTGTTGAGATATTACCACCACAAGGCCTGAAACATCAATAGTCAAGCTCTTACACATGGCACCAGAGAAACAATTGTGTTGAAAATTTGTTTGCATTAATTAATAAAAAAAAAACAAAACCAAACTTGTTAGTAAATCCAGGCTGCCTTTATTGTTTATCATTCTATTGATTGGACTATCAAAGCTAAAGGATATATCTCTCACCATAAAGAGGATGGAGACAGGGAAGAAATTCCCCATATGATTGCTGCCTTAAGTTGGCTCATGAACCCAGTGCTCTGAGTGAGACAGTCAACCCTCTTCATCCTGCCTGTTTCCTTCCCCAACTTCTCATAGTTCATCTTTGCAACAGAAGTACAGAAGTACACCTTAAAGTGTCAGGACAAGGAGGTTAGTTGGAAGGATATACAGCAACTTGCATGGAGATCATTCTATATTGCCACCAGAAGAACCATAACAGAGATTTCTGGGAAAGACAAGTTCCTTGGCTGTGGGAAGAGAAATAATGGGCCTAAATTTAGCTTTTCCACAAAGAGCAAAAAAGATAGAGCAAAGCAGTGAAACAACACTCTACAACCCGTGAAAGGTTATAAAGCAGGTATGTTTATTATGGCACCGGGTGGAAGGGGGATCATTCGTCCTAACTTGCACACCGAGGTGTCCTGCAAGCAGGTATTTATTACACTAAATCATACATATTCAATAGAGTTGTCTACGTATTCATTATATGGGGTTGGATTATTGTACTCGGTTCCGGGAACTCATTATCACAGGCGTCC
>JANHFX010004999.1:56716-72363 GCA_027560015.1 Chloroceryle amazona
CTGCAGCCCTCTCAAAAATGCAGCTTTCATGAATAGGAGACTGATTCTCTGATTCTATCCCAGCAAAATCAGGACAATGATGCACCGATTTTCTGTTTCAGAAATGCCCAAGACCCTCTTAATAGAAACAAAGAGTGACTAAAGCATTAAGCAAAGTTTCTTAATGTTTCTAAGTTGCTAGGGGAAAGGTTCTTGCACAGACTAAATAACTGTCCAGATATTGAATATTGAGAGGGCATAAATACCCACGCCAATGCACACATCCATTTTATATGATATGTGAATATCCCTACACGTAACAAGCCTTGCACATCTGGCCTTTTTTAGTCCTCAAAACACAAAGAGTTCAACTTCATTATAGTTGAGACAGGCTTTCTAACCCACCTCCATAATACCTCCTCTATCAGCCATCAGTGGGGCAAGAAAAACTTTCCAGTACCTTAGTTTCAGAAAAAAAAAAAAAGATATTTTCCAACAATGTTTTTATTCTTTGTATTGAAGATACCAGACTGATGTGCCTACATTACAGAACATGTTTCTTGTTTTGCCACAGTTTCCTGTGCTTTATGTGTATGGAAGAGAAAGATGATTCTCCTGGTAAAAGAGTGGAAGAGGATTTCTTTCTGGATTGCCAATCAACAACAAAAGTGTGCAGTCACCTTTGTGGCAATCACTGAAACAGTAAAAAGCAGCATTTTTATATCGTGCCTTGACATTTTCCTGTTCACAATTGTGAAACTAGTGTTTTCTATTGATATTAAAGGCAAATATATTGAAGTCCTATTCAGTAAAAGTAATAAAACAGAGAAGTCATGTACAATGGTAGCACATAAAAGATATTTACATTGTAATTTCACATTCTGCCATCTCCTGTAATAAGAAAATAATAACACATTTACATTAAGATCTCCTGTCAGGGAAAAATGCCAAATATTATCTTTCAACATTTGCACTTCAATTCTTGCCTACCTGTTCTTCTCAGATGATCTGTTGCTCAAGCATCCAACACTTTATGTGTTTCCTCCATTATCTATCTGTTCAACCAAGATTATACACTTCAATTGGGAGAGAATAAATAGAGCATGAAGACAGGTCACATCACTATGAAAATCCCCTCCTACAGGTAGTAAGCAAATGAGAAAATCTCACAGAGAGATGACCAACTTAATTTCCTCCACCATTCTGTCCCACAGGACAGTTCACTGTGTATCTCTGAACCATGAGCTATGGCACAGGTGAATTCAGAAAGAGAACACGTGGAATTCAAGCAGGTGCACTCTCTGGTTTTAACAACTTCACTTTGTTTTTCATAGATCATGTGCTGCTTTTTCACCAAGAAGGCTGTAATACTTTCCCATTTATTTATTTAAAGTGTCCTGGTTTGAGCTAGAACAGAACCAATTCTTTATTCAGTGATTTTACTTTTCAGCTCAGTCTCTTCTAACTAACGGCACTGTCTGAAGTTAAGGGCAGATTTTCGCAGACAGTCTCTGCTTCCAGGAGTGATAATGATACATGTTTAGAGTGCCTATCAAGGACTGGTGCGCAGAAAGACTCCTGCTTATACTTGCTCCGAGAGAAGCCAAGATCACTGCTAAATCTTGTGTGCCACATTGGTGCACCGTAAATTAAAGGGTTGATGTGTGGAAACAAACTCTACAACCCGTGAAAGGTTATAAAGCAGTTATGTTTATTACGGCGCAACTTGCACACCGAGGTGTCCTGTGAACAGGTATTTATTACACTAAACCATGCATATTCAATAGAGCTGGCTACATATTCATTATATGGGGTTGGATTATTGTACTCTGTTCCGGGAACTCATTATCACAGGCCTCCTCCCATTGGCACTTGCGCACTGCCGTCTGGTGGACGTGGGCCGGGGTCTTCAGGGGTCTTTGGGAGGAAGGCTCCCAGTCTTCCTCGCAGTGTACTTTTCACCTTTGGTTCAAAATGCTGACGTGTCACAGGCTTCTAATTGCAGAACTGGTATGGTCCGGCCTGTCTCTGGTAGCCCCTCTTGTTAACAATGAGTTCTTATCTACAGGCCATGCAGGATGAGCTAAGGCTCACCAGAGACAATCACTAATTATTCTGCCTTATGGTGTCTCAACATCCCCTCTCCTGTTCTTATCTTAGGAGGCCCAAGATACAAAGGATTTTGCATTTGCAAGGAAGCAAGTTGAGCAGCCCTTGTCTTCCAAACAGAGCTGTCTCCTCACCACAAGCAGGACCTTGTTTGCATACAGCTGAAGGCAAGCCTTGGCTGCCCTTGCATAGTAAACATTTCTGTGTAGGATTAACAAATGAAGCAGGTATCTGCTTTTGTGAATGAGATCTGGGTGACAAAGTGATGCCTGGGGAAGAACTTGCCTCCCTGTAAACCTTTGCCATACATGACCATCTTGTGATCATTTTTGCCCAACTTGGTAAGCTTCTACAATGAAATGGCTGGCATGGTAGTCATGGGAAGAATGATGGATATTGTCTGCTTGGACTTCAGTAAAGCCTTTGACACTGCCTTCCATAAAATCCTTATAAAGAAGCTGCTGATACGTAGGATGGGTGAGAAGACAGTGGGGTGGATTGAAAACTGAACAGCTGGCCCCAACTAATGATGATGATCAGCTATCCAAAGTCTAGTTGGAGACCAGTAAATAATGGTGTGCTCCAGTGGTCAGTATGGGGCCTAATCCTGTTTAACATCTTTATTAATGATGTGGAGAATGAGACATAGTGTACCCTCATCAAGTTTGCTGGTGACACAAATCTGGGAGAAGACATCCAGAGGAATGTCTGAGGAAAGTGATCCTTACCGTCTACTCAACCACTGTTGAGACCACACCTGAAGTACTTTGTCCAGTTCTGAGGTCCTCTGTACAGATACGGGGACATACAAAGTCCAGCAAAGGCCTGCAAGGATGATGAAAGGACTGGAGCATTTCTTCTTTGATGAAAAGCTGAGTGAGCTGGGACTGTTTAGCCTGGAGAAGAGCAGGCGCAGGGGTGATCTTATCAACATATACAATGTATATAATGGAATTAGGTTGCTTGAAGTGGTGGCCAGTGGCAGGACAAGAGGCGATGAACATAAAGCGAAACACAGGAGGTTTCTTGTGGACATAAGGTATCACTTTTTACTGTGGTGGTGACTGAGCACTGGCACATGTTGCCCAGGGAGATGATGGAGTCTCCATTCTTGGAAATATTCACAAGCCATCTGGACTGGTCCTGGACAGCTGGCTCTAGGTACCCCTGCTTGAGCAGAAGAGTTGGACCACATTTCTTCCAGATGATCGTTCCACCCTCAATCATTCATTGATTCTGTGAAACCAGAAATGTTAGTTGATAGCCTAGTTTCTAAGATTTGCTCTCTGTTTTGACATATCTCAATTGTCTATAATAGTTTAGACACCTGCATGTGGATGCCTAAATATAAGTATATTCTTGAACTGTATGAAACCCAGTTTATCTTCTTTCGGCATACAGAGTAGCACAAGTTATCTAATTTGTTAAGGGCTGTCACTTGGTCCAGTTAGCTTTTCCCTAGCTCTTAAATAATTTTCTCCAATTTTGTTTAAATTTTTCCAGATGTTTCTGACAAACATGAGTAGAAATTTATATTCACATTTAAAATGTCCATGTAATCTCGAGAAAATATTCCTGTAAAGGACCTTCAAGAAGTTTGATACTTCTCTTATCTCTAAACCATATAGCTCCTTCTTTAAGATCTGTGGTCATGATAATCACTTCTAGCCAGTTTCTTTGCCTCAATTCTTTTTTTAGAGTCTCACCTATTTTTTTATCCATGACCAGAGTCCCCATAACTTTGAAATGAGTTGTATAGTGTTTTTATGTCCTACTTGCCTGGATATTTACTGTGCCTTAATGTACAAGATCTCTAATAAAGAAAGCTTATCACATTTTATTCTGCTACAATGGCTTGCAGCTTTCATAGCTTCTTGATCAGCTCACAGCTGCATACATCTCCTTTTTCTTTAATACAGAGAGTGGAAATTACCAGGTTTGAAATGCAGGATAAAACATGACTTTACTGGAAATATTTTCATAAATAATTAAAAGTCATGGTATCTTTAGGACTGCACATTTGCCTCCTTTCAAACAAGACAGCACCTGCAGTAGCTGATTCAGTTCTCCAAAACTCTGGCCCAAACAATGTGTCTATCTCTCTTCATGTCTGAAATGCACTTTTCTGCAATAGGTCAGAGCCAAAAACATGTCATGAACCACTCAGCCACAGAATAAAGGTCCAAAATGTGGGAGAGTAACAGCTGTAAGAAAGCATAATGTCATTAGATTAATCTGTGTGTATGGAGTGTAATTCTTCTTTTGTTTTCCAGCTGTACTAGCTGCTTTAAAACAAGTATCCGTTTCTTGAGATGACCTTACTTCACTAATATCTGTGGCCTGTAGCAAGCTACAGTAATTCAGCTGTAAGTATGGCTTTCTTTTTTTAATTTTAGCCTATTAAGAAGGTATTTCAGGTCCCACTTAACTGTCACGTTTGGCAGGCTTCATTATAGTTCAACCTGAGAGGTTTGTCATGTGAGAAATATTTTGGGTAAACTGTCAAAGTCTCAGTGAATGCTAGATTTACAATCAATCTTGTCAAAAACATAAAGTTGACAAACCAGAGAAGAAAAAACCTTCTGAGATGCATAATGTTAATTGTTATTTCTAACTCTAACAGATCAGGAAATAATACTTGAATTAACAGACTTTTTTTAATGGAAACTGTCTCTTTAATAATTATCTCAAACAGATAAAAAAAAAGACATTCCAAAGCTGGAACCATTATTTCTTATACTCAGGTCTACTTACATTACTTTTTCCTTGATGTTGGATTGTAGAGCAAAGTTAAAAAATAACAGAGAACCTCAAGCAAGCTTTTTAAATCCAGAGATAGCCAACAAATATAAGTGTCCTGATTTCTGAAATGTTGAGCCTCTGGCAACTCTCATTTACTTTAAGGTTGGTTACTGAGGCAATTTACTAAAGATAGATGATCCAAAGAGAGGACATGCATAACTAAAGCATATTGTAATTGTTCCCCTTTTGGATGAGAGAAGATTCTGAACTGAAAAATAGAGGTACTTCCTTACTGTTAACAATCAGTAAGTGCATTATCCACAGGAGAAAACAAATTATCTCTTTTTTACAAAACGTGAATATTGATTTTTTTTTTCTTTTTTTTTGACAAAACAAAGAACAAAACACTGGAACAAAGTGGTGATAGACCACCAGAATGGGCTTCCCAGAGAGGTGGTGGAGGCCCCATACCTTGAGTCATTCAAGGTCAGTCTTGATGGGGCTCTGAGCAACCTGCGCTAGGTGGAGATGTCCCTACTTATGTAGGGAGGTTGGACCAGATGACCTCTAAAGGTCCCTTCCAGCCTAAAACATTCTATAATGCTATGAAAAGGGAGGAAATTGTAAGGAATATGTGATTTGAAAAGTCAGGCTTCAGACCACTATGGATATGACTTTCCCTTCTACTGGCTAGTCTGCCTCTGAAGGGTAATACAACCCCATTCTTTTTCTTTTTTTTTTTTTGGTGGCAGAAATGCTGCAGTCAGGTTTAGTCCTGGCAACAACATCAATGTGGGATAGTGAGGTTCCATTAAAGCTAATTTTCCCTCTCTTAGCTGTCTCCTCAGACTGAGTATAGCAGTACCATGATGTGTTTTGTTTGGGAAATTAAAAATGTTGAAAGAAGCTGTTACGTCAAGTTACATCACTCTGACCCTTCATTTCCTCTTGAGCTCCAGCATGTATTTTTTATCTGATTTTGCCTTGTAATTTCGAGTCTTCCGTATCTCCCCAGCACAAAGCTATCCCATGTTACAACCCATTCTAGCACTCAGATTGAAAACACTAATTTTTGAGAATTCTGTGAAAATTTGACCTAGGCAGACATATGCCTTGGGCTGAGTTGCAGGAGACTCCAAGGCCATTTGATGACATTGTTTCTTTCTCCCTAAAGTGGCAGTTCCAATCTGAATATTTCAGAAGCTTCATTTCTGTGTTCTGCTCTCCTAAAACTCTGTGAATTATGTCCAATTGCTCCAGGGATTCAAAAGGATTTTACATCAATGAGCACCAACTAGCTCAGAGAACGAGAACAGGCCCTTTCTCCTCACAAAGTATGCTGGTGTGCTTTATAATCACAGAGCCAGTAGGCCTGCCTCTTCAGTCTCATGCCAATGTGCACTAGCCCAGGTGTCTGTGGTGGCCTGCCTTAAGGACCCTGATTTGTGGGACTGCAAACAAATTGATTTTTTTCTTCCAAAATTGATTTATGAACTTGCTGGATTCTTCTCTACACAAACTTCGCTTGCAGCCAGAAATAAGATTTGAGTATATGTGAAATGCTAACAGTTAGGGTAGTGGACAATCCTCCAGACATATGTAAAAAGCCAGACACTACTAGGAAAATTAATATAATGAAAGTAAGTGATAGAGGGAAAAATAAAAAAAAAAAGTATGACTATCTGTGAGGTTAATTTATGTAGTATCCAAACACAGTGACAAAAGGTACTGAGGGTATGCATAAACAACAGAGAATTGAGGATTAAAGAAGCTAGTCAAATATGGTCATATAGCTGACCTGCTTTAGGACAGACAGTGGCCTTTGAGGGTATCCCACATGCTAATTAAGGCAACACTATTGCAGTTAGCGCTGGTAACACATCATCCTTGTATGTAGGGAGAGCAGGCTTCTTCCTCACAAAGTAGGTTCATCCATAATATGCAGCTATGTCTTATATTCTGTCAGATCATCTGTTCCAAGCACAGCACTGATGCAGAATAGGAGCATTCATATAAAGCCTAGAAAATTGTGTTGCAAAGCATAGCTGCGAGTATGTACTCCAACGTCTTTCTCAAACAAAGCAGGGCTAATTTCAAAGTTAGGCTAGAATACTGATGGCCTTTCTTCAGTAATTTTGGAAATTTCAAAGGATCATAATTCCATAACCTTTCTATACAACCTATTGCAATTCTGAACCACTCTTATTGTGACCCACTGTTATTTTCCATTATGCCCATTTAGAATTTTTTCACTTCTCCAAATCAAGGAGTACCTCAGAAGCAGATTAGTCCAAGTCCAAATCACTATCTCTGAACTTCTTGCATAGAACAGGGATATACTTTTCTGACAAAATGATTTGCAGTAAGGCTACACAAATTTGTGTAGCTTTCCAAATGCAGTCTGAACACAAGTTTTCTATCTAATATAAATTCTAACAATCATGCTATAAGATGGCCATGTTATCTTTAATGTTAAAACTTCAATGTTAAGCTATCAAACCTGATTTTTTTGCTTGATTTATTTGCTTGCTTGGATGGTTGTTTTTTTTAAACCACTGAACCTTGAAAAGAAGATATAGAAAGATGTAAAACTACAAGTGTAGTAAAACAGACTTTTGTTCTTTTTATTCAAATTACAGTGCTTCAGTTGCTATTTTTTTATAGCTGATGCTGTCAGGAAGGCATGCAAAGAGTGCTGGTATTGGTATTCTGTTACACTTACAGAAAATCAACTACTAAAACATAGCTATAAACAGTTATTTTCAAGATTGATTCAAGAAATATTATTTTCTATGTCTATAACCTAAAAAGCATAGCTTTTCAATTTATACTGACCTTCTATTCTTTGGGAAAAATTATCTTTCTATCTTATCTGAAAGTTTAAGATGGATAAGGACATCCACAAAAGATTTTACAGTATTAATAGTTTTTTATTGGGATAATTTTAATTTATTGTTAGAAATCTCTGTGAAGGCACATATGTGTTAATTCTGACAGTATGCATTAAAGGACACAGAAAGTAGCTATTACATATAAATTCAGCAAATATGGGTTATATACTACTATGCTATTATAGCACAAATGACGTGAGCCTTGCTAGAATAGAACTGTACAGGAAAATAGTACTGTACAGGAAATAGTACTATACAGGAAAAATTATCAGAAAAATAGGCAATATCTTTCCTGTCAATAAAGTAGTATAAAATCAACTGAATTTCATTAATAATAAGAGCCTAAATTGGAAAATTTAGTGATAATTTTAGAAAATTTGACTGAAAATTATTGTAAGTACTTCTGTAAACATTGCGGTATATCTCTTTATCCTAAGAATGAGAGTGGCACTTTACTGGCAATGTCTGAAAGGACATACTTATTGTATATCTAGATATTTCTGGAAGGTTTCCATGGACAACTAATAAAGTATTATCTTTGGCATTTCATTTCAAACACATTGGCATTCTGTTCATATTCTGGGCAGAAGCACAATCGGTTTGTTAATGCCAACTAATACCAAAATATATTTCTTTTTATAAATATTTCCAAAAGTCACTTCATAAGCAGTGAAGTAATATGTTTCTTTCACAAATATGTGTATACGTTACTGTAGGATAGCATGACTGTCAGTCTCACATATATTCAGAAAACAGAAGAAAAGTCCATACAAGACTGTTAAACCTGAAGGGATTCTTCACTTAGGAGGTCCATAAACAATGCATTGCTAGAAACTAAGGGATAATATAAGGCTTCTCTAATCACCTAACAAGGTTCAGCCATTTCTGGGTTCACTATCGGAAAAGCGATTGATGATTATCTAACTCCTAATATGACTGAATATTACAAATCTGAATCAAGACTAATGTGATGACTGAACAATGGGTGTAAACCTTTTTTGCTATACAGAATCAAACCTTGCTATTTACTGGAAAGCAATCTCAAATATTTAGCAACAGCTGTAAGTTTATTTATAGCACAAGGACAAACAAACAGAATCTCTTTTGATACAAAAATGTTCCTTTGCTAAGTAATTTTCTGTTTGTTTATTTTTGTACTTTCAGCTACATAAAATACAAAGCACAAGTGCTCAATTGATGAAGATGTCAGACTGAAAACATAAAAGTTTATTTTTAAATGACTCCAATTCTGTGTTCTAGACTCCATCTGGAAATAGATTTCAAATTGACAAACCTAACAGCTGAATGTGTGTTCACTGCTATGAAATGGCCAACTTCAGATGGTCTCAGCAACCTCTAAACACTTAAAGATAGTAGGCTAGATAAATACAGATATTCCAAATTGTTGGGAGTTTTATACTGTAAATTGCCATATAGCAATTTTAAAATCAGTTCGGTGTTTGACAGTAAGCTGGTGTAGTTCTCTCAGAACTTAAGTTTCATACTGAGACCTCCTTGTGCATGCTAAATTGTGGTACCTGTATTTTGTATGCTTAGGAATAAATTGTATTTAAGTGAAATATTCAGAAAGTCATGCAGCAATCCAATTCTATATGCTAAGGTACTGAGACGACGTGGTAGCATCTGCATTAATGACATTTTGGGAGTAAAATAAACCTAGTCTTGAAGTTTCAAGGTCATATTCTTGACTCTATTACTTATATAGTGTGTCACTTTAAAGCAGTATTTCCTGTTTGAAAAGTCCAGCTCATTGTCATTGGTTTCTCTGCATATTTTCATCCTTCAGGAGAGGAAAAAAAAAAGCAAGAAAAAAAAAAAAAAAAAAAAGAACAAAAAAACAAACAAACAAAAAGAGCGGCAAAGGAATAAATATCTATCAATGTTTACTAAACACAGCCAAAAGTCCATACAGTGGGTGATTCCTAACATCCTTGTTTATGGTTAGTAGTGTCTTATTCTCTAAAAAGTCATCCCAGTGTTTGATGAACTTCCTTGTATCTTAGATCATAGAATCATAGAATTGTCAGGATTGGAAGAGACCTTAAAGATCATCTAGTTCCAACTCCTCTGCCTTGGGCAGGGACAACTCCTACTAGATCAGGTTGCTCAGAGCCCCATCCAGTTTAACCTTAAAAACATCCAATGATGGGGCTTCCACCACCTCTCTGGGCAACCTGTTCCAGTGTCTCACCACCCTCATGGTAAAGAACTTCTAATCTGTATCTATCCACTTCTAGTTCTGATCCATTTCCTCTAGTCCTACCACTACCCCCCATCCTAAAAAGTCCCTCACCAGCTTTCTCGTAGGCTTAATCTTAATTAAAATTTCATCCTAAAATATCTTATTAGAAGGGATTACAATTATTGCATTTTCTTTGTTTTAAATTACAGATGTGTATAAACTATAGCACTTGAGTATGGTAAAGTATTGGATAGAAGCACTTAAAAGCAGAGGATAAAAATATTATTTATGTTAAGGTTTTATTGGCTGATGTTTGGGACTTAGTAGTAGAACAACACGTTAATCACAGATTTGAAATGACAGTGTACTGTCTAATGTAAGACAGTAGATATTTAACAAAGACAAAGGGAATGACCTTTTCCTTTATTCAAGGAGCTAATATAGCTGAATAATTTCTTAGTAATAGAGTTGATTAGACCCAAGAATATGTCAGAAGAATGTATTTAGATGGCACGTTTAAGCAAAGGCAGAAAGAACATGTTTTTCTGCAATGCCAATGACAATCATAGACTCCAAGCCTGATGACAGCTTCATCTGTGTGAACAAACCTCCACTGCATTGTGAGTTACCAGTATGACCACAGGTAGCTCAATGTGCTGGAATTCCAGTAGCAGTGCTGACAGTATTGTAACGTTACCATCCTCCATGACCACAGAGATGCATCTAATCCTGCTAAAACAGAAGACACGGAAATAGTGGTTATTTGGTTTTTTAGTTGTTTTTATTTTTACATGAATGAACAGGAGAGCTTGCCTTTAATAATGGCAGTTAGTAGCTTAGTGAGTAGGGCATTCTTGTTTAGGAAAAGATACTCAATTCCCAGCTGTACAGATTTGTAACGCAAGCTTGAAACTTGATCTCCTGTTACCTGAGGAAGTGCAGCAAAGTCAACATATATAGGGTATCACCTGAGAAAGAATAAAGGGAGTTAGAAAAAGGAAGAGACAGACCTCAAAAAACTTCAGGAGAAGAAGCCATGTGACAAACAGAAGGTATAAATAATCCAGAATCCAGTAGTAACTGTTGTAAAAGGTCACATATCACACATGAACAATTAAGCATTACTGCAATCTATGTCAGCAAAAAATGAAAATAATGCATTCAAGCATAGTTGTATCCAGTTCTGGCTTGTTCGTGGGCTGTGCAAGTTAAATTTTGTAGCCAGAGGTAGTATCAAAGGTAGTAGAAGAATCTGAAGAGTGTTGGTATGAGAACCTACCTGGAGTACTGTGTCTAGATCTGGAGTCCTCAGCACAAGAAAGTCATGGACTTTTTGGAGCAGTTTCAAAGGACGGCCACAAAAATGACCAGAGGACTGGAGCAGCTCTTCTATAGGGACAGGCTGAAAGACCTGCGATTGTTTAGTGTGGATAAGAGAAGGCTCTGGGGACACCTTATTGTGGCCTTTCAATGCTTAGGGAGGGCCTATAAGAAAGACGGGAATAAATGTTTTAGCAGGGCCTATTGTGACATCACAAGGGGTAATGGTTTTAAACTAAAAGAGGGTAGATTTAGAGTAGATACAAGGAAGAAATTTAACACGAGTGAGTCGAAAGACTGGCTGAGGTTGCCCAGAGAGGTGATAGAAGCTCCATACATGGAAACATTCAGGTTCAGATTGGACAGGGCTCTGAGCAACCTGATCTAGTTGAAGATGTCCCTGCTTACCATGGCTAGATGATTTTTAAAGGTCCCTTCCAACTCAAACCATTCTTTGATTCCCATGATTAGCTCCTTGTCAAAAGACACCAACAGAGGGTGAAGCTACTGTTATGCATGAGAAGATTTATAGTAACTTAGCTTTTGTGTGGCACCTCACCACATTATCACTTCTTCCTCAGTAGTGTTCTTGGTTATGGTGATTGGTGGAGATGGGCAATTTCTTGAAGAAAAAGATTGCAGTACTTTGAGTACTTCAAGTACTTGTTTATGTAGCCTGTCCACACAAAGCAAAGTCTTAATGTCTTTTATGAAAAGAAGTAACATGTCCATGTTACTGTTTAATGTAGGTGTAGGTCCTGTGCTTCAGTTGCTGGTCTGAATAATGCACAGACCTTAGTGAGCTAACCCTCTTCAAATAGTGTTGGTGATTTTTCCCTGCAATGCGTTTTTTTGTCACTGACAAATTTCTTTTGCTTAAAACAAAGTCTTTTTATCAATCTTGAAATCTAGAGTAGGTTTATTTTGAAAAAGAGAAGGAAATCAAAAAACCAAAAGTTGCTTTGTTCTATCCCTGTTGAATTTAGTGCAGTAACTGACACCTTTTTCTTTATGAACAGAGTGAAACTAATGATGAATGTTTTGAACTTCTTCAGTTTCCTACTTACTGTTAAAATACATGCAATTCATTAAAGCCTATGGACTACATCAAATTTCAGGCTCTACTAACCATGTGTTATGAAGGACTGCAAAACATATCTAGACACATAGAGTTTAAATAATAGTCAAAAAGTTGTTAAGGATCCTGAGACAGAGAGAGACATTGTGAAATGCCCTTCCATGATTTTTTTTTTTTTTTATCACATCTTTGATGGCCAGTGTTAGCTCAAGACATTGTTTCTGCCAGAGATAATGACTTCTGACAAAGAATTATGCTATGTTAATGGAGCTGCAGAGACAAGATGAACATTCTCAATTTGAACAAATACCTGTCATTCCTGTCTCTGTCTCCTGTCTTGGTAAGATTAGAATTATGATCCAAAGCCAAGAATATTTTTTATTCATTTTGTTCTTGTTCTTTACACCTGGGCATTTTATCAGAAATATATGGCATTAAGATACTTAAATAATCTCACTGACGAATAAGTCTTGAAATACCATATGGAATTGGTATACACCTTAAATTCTCTGTACAGGTGTATACATAACCTGGTTAAGCAATTTTCATTCTCAGCTATTTACTGGAGAGTAAATCTTATCACACCTATATTCATAATAGATTATACATCTTTTCTGGTACTCCTAAAAACAATTTGCAGGATATCAAAGAAATTACATACAGGCATATTAGGAATTCTTGTGATGGCCAGTAAAATAACTATTTTGTTATTCCCCTATGCCTACATTTAAAACTGCAATTAGGCAGTTTAAGAGTTGTAAACTTAAAGAGATTTGAAAAAGGAAGACAAGACACTCAACTGACACTTGTTAAACATGGGCTTAGTCCTTCCAATTTTGTTTTCAAGACAGATGTTAAAAGCCTGTTCTGGGATTTGTACATACTCTATCCACACAGACCAGTCTGTGGTAGGGAGCTATCTGCATAATGGAAGAAGTGAAACGTTGGGACAACAACAAAGATCCTGTTTCACTACTTAGTGCAAACACTGTACAAAAGAGTGGGCTGTAGCCAAGCAAATACCGCAGAGCAGGAACTCAAATGCCATGCAGATGTTTGCATAATAACTGACATATTTTCCAATATATATTTGAAATTTCCTTAAATTTCAAGGCTGCAAATTGTTATTGAGTTAAAAATGTTAAGACAAGTTTTATTATCAGAATTGTTAGTAACTTAAGAGTAAAAAAAATATATTCTTCTACTGTGTTCATCACTATTACTTTAAAATCTTTCAACACTGCCTGATATCATTTGCTTCTATGTATTTTAACTCCTGTCCTCACCTCACAACTGAGTTACTGTAAATCACAAAACTCTCCACTTTAATTTCATTAAATTCTGAATAATGAGAAATAATGAGAAAGGATTCTGTGAATACTGGAAGCTGAATATTATATTTCAATTTCTACTTTGCTTTCAAGGTCCTTTCTTCCTTCCAACCATTTCCTTTGCCAATAATAAAAGTTACTGACAGTTTTATGATTAAAGTAGATTAAATACAATATCTGTGAATTATTTGCAAATACATAAGAAAGAACATATTACATATAAAGTTATCGGTTATTATTTTTTGTTGTGACTGCGCTACTTTCATCCCATGTTATTTTGCAGAGTGACTATACTACTAAATATTATCCAATATTGCAAAAAGTTTTTTTCAAGGAAATTAGTTATGTCCTTTGCTTTTACCACCATCATGCAGCTATCAGGTACTGCTGATTCATTTTCTGTCATTCTTTCTCTCTTCCTTACTTTCTCTCTCTTTCTTTCTATAACAGTCATGTCCTGTCATAGTGTTCTGGTTTGGCTGGGGTAGACTTAATTTTTTTCACAGTATATAGTATGGGGATATGATTTGGATATGTGCTGGAAACAGTGGTGATAATTCAGAGACATTCTGCTCATGCAGCATCAAGACCTTTTCTGCTTCTCACCCCACCCAACCAGAAATTATGCTGGGGTTGCACTAGAAGTTGGGAGGGGACACAGTAGGGACAGCTGACCAAAGGGATATTCCAGACTATATGACATCATGCTCAGCATATAAAGCTGGGAGAAGAAAAAGGAAGGGGGGATGACCTAACATTCATAGTGATGGTGTTTGTTTCCCTAAGTACCTGTTCCACATGCTGGACCCCTGCTTTCCTGGAGATGGCTGAACACCTGCCTGACAGTGGGAAGTGGTGATTGAGTTCCTTCTTTTGCTTTGTTTTTGCATGCTGATTTTGCTTTACCTATTAAACTGACATTATCTCAACCCACAACTTTTCTTACTGTTATGGAGGCACCCACAAAAGAGGCAACAGTAGCTAGCCAAAATGTGGATTTACTGTAACCAAAATTACTCAGCACTTTTTCAGACAAAGTTAAAATACAAGTTCAAATGACAGTTGGGAATATACTACTACACAACTAATTTCCAAGTTTTAAGGACAATTATTTCTAGAAAGATGAACCAAAATGTGTGTACACTCACTCATAAAAAATCTCACAGAAAAGTGTACCTAAAGGGGATCAGGTGCAAGATGACGTTCATGACCATCTAATGAACCTGAAATTGAACAAGTCCATGTGACCTGACGGGATACACCCACGGGTCCTGAGGGAACTGGCAGATGAGGTTGCTAAACCACTGTCTATTATATTCCAAAAGTCATGGCAGTCCAGTGAAGTCCCCACTGACTGGAAAAGGGGAAATATAAACCCCATCTTCAAAAAGGGAAAGATGGATGAACCTGGAAACTACAGGCCAGTCAGTCTCACTTCTGTGCCTGGTAAGATCATGGAGCGGATCCTCCTGGAGGCACTACTGAGGCAGATGAATAACAATGAAGCGACTGGCTACAACCAACATGGCTTCACCAAGGGCAAACCATGCCTGACTAACCTGGTGAGAAGGTCACAACGTCAATAAAATGGGGGAAGAGCAACCAACGTCATTTACCTGGACCTGAGCAAAGCCTTTGACACTGTCCCACATGACATTCTGGTCTCCAGGCTGGTGAAATATGGGTTTGCTGGATGGACAATTCAGTGGATAAAGAACTGGCTTGATGACCGCTCCCAAAGAGTAGTTGTCAGTGGGTCCGTATCCAAGTGGAGACCAGTGACAAGTGGAGTCCCTCAAGGATCAGTACTGGGACCCGTCTTGTTTAACATCTTCATCAGCGATGGACAGTGGCATTGAGTGCACCCTCAGCAAGTTTGCCTATGGCACCAAGCTGTGTGGGGCAGATGACACACTGGAGGGAAGGGATGCCATCCAGAGGGACCTTGACAGGCTGGAGAGGTGGGCCCATGACAACCTCATGAAGTTCAACAA
>JANHFX010005001.1:0-14174 GCA_027560015.1 Chloroceryle amazona
TCTCTTGCGTCAGCAGAGCCGGAGCCCCCCCCGGCGGGCAGGGAAAAAAGGCCGAGGCTGGGAAAACGCACCAAGATCTTTTTATTTAAATAACAACGATTTAAAATTTCCGCCTTTTAATACAAGTTAAATAAAATACAGTGTAAAGATGAGCTTGGAGATTGCTGTTTGTCTGCGTACAGCTTAATTTAGAAACTCGCTGCACTTTACACCTTGAACAGTGACACCCGGGTCAAACGGCCTGAGCTGCGCCTTCAGAAGCAAGAGCTTGTATAAAATACTGTGTCATTTAAAAAAAAATAGGATACTGTACAGACATTTTTTTTTTACAGTAATTTAATACCTAAAAATCAGCTTAGCTGCATCTGAACTTCACGGTGAATTGTCTTCTCTGAGGAGGAACTGATGGATAAAGTGCTGAGCTTTCCTCTTCTCGGCTATGTCGGGTGTGGGATGGCCAGGAGGAGGTCGAAGTAACAAGCCCCCAAACACACTCGCTGCATTAAAACAAAAGCCACAGCCACACAGTAAGAGCCCAGCAGCAGCAGCAGTGCTGGGGGCAATGCCACCAACCCCAGCCAGTCAGCGGGATGGCTCCAGGTTGGGGTCAGGTAGAGCTGAGAGCCCAGGGATCTGAGTCACAACCCTTCTCCGGCTGCTGCAGGGACTGGTTTTCTACAGACTCTTTGTTAAAGGCATCAGGACAGGGGGGCCATGACCGCAACCCTCTGGAGAAATCTGTTACCCGAACTGCCCAGCCCCCCTGAACAGAACGGTTATTTTGCTCGCCTTACCGAGAATATTCACATCCAAGTGGTTTTTCCCTGAATTTTTCAGTAGTTCTCGTAGGAATGCCATTAGATACTCAAATACCTTTTTGTGGCAGCCTGGCAGGTTAGAGATAATCTGGGGAGGGGAAAGAATAACACCATTTATATCGAAGACATGGCAGCAGCTGAGCAGCTTTACCCAAGACATCGCTGCAAATACCAGCAGCTCTTAATAACCAAGCAGCAGCAGCTCCAGACCCTTTGTGTTACCAGATGATCAGGGTGCTGAGAGCAAAACCCTGTTACTGATCTGGCGTGAAGCACTTTGCCTCCCCTCCGGCAGTACCTGGCTGCTCAGCAGGTAGTTGCTGGCACTCTCCAAACAGCTGCTGTAGAACCTGTAGCAGATGACCGGCTCCGGCAGGCTTTCTAGGAAGAGCAGCAAGGCTTCTGCCACCGAGTGGTTGCTGCCAACTGACCCGGAGATGGTTAAGGAAGAGGCAAGCACAGCAAGCTGCTTCCCCTGGCAGTCAGACTGCAGATCTCGGTACCCCGAGATGACAGACAGTAGTTTATAAACCACTGTGCAGCACAGAAGACTGATAAAATCTCTTCCAGTTCCGATGCCTAAGGCAGAGCGAGCCTTGCCGGACATCAGTCTAAAAGGATACAGAGGGTATCGTGCATTCCTTTGTCCAAACAATCTCGAATTTGCTCAAATTCAGATCTGAGGCCTGGCTGCTGAAACAGGTCCTCCTGCAAAGACAACCATTAGTCAGTCTCAAATTAAAATGATTTGGTTAAACAGAGCAATGTCATTATAATCTAGCTGGAAAAACCTCTCCAAACTGGTAGGTATCAGCAGAAATCCCACCCTGAGCAGCTGTAGTCAGGCTGCGGCACTGCAACAGAGCACAGTGCGGAAGGACAGCTGGTGATCCATGCCACCCCCAGACAAGGTCACCACCACCAAGCAGTCAACCCGGGCACCAGGATCACATATCACAGGCGTCCTCTATCTCTCTTTACCAGTGGCCAGACAGCCACGGGTAGCAATGTCGTTATTACCGGTATCTGCTTCAAAACCAGACCTGACGCAAAGACGTTATTTTGTGTTTCCAGTAGAAACCCTGCCAACCTGCTGGGAAGCGTTGCGGTACAAGTGATCCACCATCATCCACAGCTCTTTCGGAATGTCCATAGGCTTTTCAGCTTGAACAGCATCATCACTCATTTCTAGTGGCATCAGAGTCTGAGAGAGGGAGGTGTGGGGAGGCGGAAGAAAAAACAAAATTAGCCAAGTTCTTCAACTTTGCCAAAATGCTTCACAGCGCCGACACCTGAGACTTAAGACTTGTTAAGAAACTGCACCACTTCCCTCACCAGTCTTCATACGCGACCAGCACAAGAGGCACATTTATGTCAGAAGTCCAGACAGAAGAAACAAGCTGCTCTCAAACACACTTCATGTACACTCAGCTCTGGGGGCACGTTACCTCATGCTTCACACACATCTCCATTCAGCGAGGAGAAAGCCAAAGGTTGCACGGAAAAGGTCTGCATTTAGAGCTGCACATCTTTAAGTATGCAGGCAGAGCAAAGGGGATCTTACTGCCAGTGCCCTCTATAGGAAAGGGGTTGGTTCATCCGCGCGAAGAACTAACACAAGGTGTGAAGATGATGCACTGGAGAGCATGAGCTGTACCAGCATTCTCAGACTATGGACCAGGGAAGGGGAAGAAGGCTCTTTAGAAATAAACAGGACTTAAGATCTAGTTTTAACAGTTCTTGTGGGTTTGGAAGGAATCTTGCCTGTAACTCACAAGTTTCTGAATGGATTCTGCTGACATGTCCTGGATCGGTTCCCTCATGTAACAGAGTGTATGAAGGGGAGACCCAAAGCAACTTGGCAAGTAGTTGCCTGTTACAGATAGAAAATAATCCTTCCCCCTATTAAGATGCAAGACCAAGATATCTTCAAGTTTTTCCTCTCCAGAGTTCAGGTGTGTAGCTGTTGATTTATTAACAAACACCTCCAACTCGATTGTGATCTCAGCATCTGCCAGATAAAACAAAAACAAAAACATGCTCAAGTTAAAAAAAGAAGATATTAAATCAGTAAGCCTGCAAACAGACATGGCATTCTCAGAATAGCAGAGACCTAAGCCAGACAGGGCCAATATTAGCTAATGAACATGAGCTGAACAAGGAGCTCACCTGACAGCAGGAAGCCTTTACTGGGATTGGCAATCAGCCACTCCTTGCAGTAGGTTTCCTCATCTGGTTTGCTGATGAATTCAAACTGGCAGGGCACTTGACCATTGCGGATTGTAAACTTCTCCACCTGAAGCTGCATGTATTTGACATCTTCAAAATGGAACTAGAAATAAATATCAGTCAACATCATCAGCCAATTCCATCCTGCCAAGCACCAGTAGCAATTCCAGTCCTGTGGTTTAATCCTTAGCAGCAACATACCCAGATTAAGCCTTGGGCTCCTGCACCCTGTCTCTTCCAGGACTGCGTAGGTTTACAGCTGCTTACTCTGGATGCCAAGGTCGTTTACATCAGAGGGCCCTTTAAAACCAGTGCTTCCCTCAAATAACCTCAATGAAACTTAACAAGATAGCTATAGCCTCAAAGGTCTCGTTTGCTTATCTTTTTTAGTCCCCAACACACAAACCAAATGCCAGTTTTGTGACCTTCTCCAAATCCTTCAGATTTTACATTGTATGTTTCAAACAAGTTCAGAGCAAGGGTCACAAACTATCCTGTTACGTTCTCTCCCCCAACCTCAGGGAGTAACACACCCCAAGTTTCAGCCTGATGCTGCGAGTGGAATTTACCTGCATCTGAACAAAGCCAATTATTTCTAAGGCTTGTAAACAGAACGGCTGGAAGTCAAAATATTCTACTTCTTTGGAACCAGACCCCAGGGTTTGAAATCCACCTAGTGTCCTTCTACTGCTGTAACACTTCTGGGGTCTAGGGTTGCTCCCTTCTCCAGCGAGTCACAGCAATGAACACACCCCACCTCTCTTCGGGAGAGCGTCACCGAGGGAATGTTGGCATTCTCCAGCTTGTCCAGGGAGCGGACTATTTCCTCAAAGGCTTTTCGATAGAGCACCTCGTTCACCACCTTCACCTGAAAAGGACACACACCGCACCGACTGGCATTCACTGTGCCTCTGCAGGAGAGCTGGCACACAGCTGGAAATGGGATGAAGTGGTTTGATTTGAGCAGCACACCAGCACACACAACACATGTAATGGACAGAGACAGATCTTCTCAGGAACAACAGTGAAGGACCTTGCCAAAACTAGCAAGACTGTGACCCAGACAGTGCTAGATCAGCTTTATTTTTTTTTTCTAAAGAAATAAAGGATAATAAAAAAACATAATTAAAAAATGGACAATAGACTGCTGTGATGTCAGTGATGTAGCATTCCTGCACTGCAAGGTCCTGTGAAAATTATTAGGAAAATAATTTTCCTAATAAAATAAATTTTCCTAAATAAAAAGAAGAAAAAAAAAGGCAAACCCCCCACTTTTGAAGAAACACCTACAGATATTCATGCATTATTCTGCTTAACTGAAGTATCTCTTACCACAACCCTGTTGTTCTACGAACAACTATCCTATCCTATCCTATCCCATCCCAGTTTCTTATCTAGCCCACCTTTTAAGCTATTGTTCTCTGTGGATGTTCTCTGTAAAGGCAGGAGGAGATGGAAATCAGCAGGAGAACCTCCCTCCTCCTTCCCACACTAAGGACAATGTCCCCAGAGCTGTTTCCTTCGGCGCTGATGTACTCACCCCAATATCGAACACAGAGCTAACGGGCTTATGATCGCTGATCTTCAAAGCCATGTGGCTGCGATAGCTCCGCTGAGCGACGTTCTGCCCTTTCCAGAGTATGCGGTCACACCACGCGGGAACGCGACACTTCTCACTAAAACAGGCAGAAATAACAGCTTGCAGCACAGTTCAGGGGCAGTAACAGTGCAAGGCCTGGAGCTCCATCTCTGCATTCCCCACAGTTTCTTTCAGTAGTTAGAAAAAAAACTTTTTGCCTACTATTAGATATCTCTGTATCGTGCTTTACTTTCTATTTCTTCAGAGGCAATTATTTTGTTCTTTTGATACAATTAACATACAAAATGATACTCAGGGATACTTTTGACCATAAGAATCATGAAAATTAGAACTTGGACTCCATATTTAAAGTTTACCTTTCTTTTTCTTCACTATGTGCATGGACTGCGTCCATGGAGATGGATTTTGGAGCCAAGTGAGAGTAAAGGCAATAATCTCAGCACTGTATTTATAGCCATTAGATCTGCAATTCTTTTTAGCTTTCTCTTCCCTTCCTTCAGCAATAACATCAGCCATTGGCAGCATCACAGAGGAGGTGATCACTGTACCTTGTGTCCCAGTCATCACAGCCAGCATCATATTTGTACGTTGGCTGGAAAGAAATCTCTCCCTCTGTAAAGCCTTCAAAGACTGCCTTTGCATTCATTTGTCTCTTCAGCTATGGAAGGAAAAAAACCCAGTCATTTTAAGTAAACTAAAGCACAATTCCCATATGAGCTACAGGGGAGATGTTGAGCACCGAGAAGACCAAGGAGCACTGTGCAGCATCAAAGTGACACCCTCAGCACCACCTGCAGGTCGAGGAGACATCAGTACCTGGTCATACTGGCAGAGCTCTAGAAATGCTTTCTCATCTATGAGCTGCTTCACTTTGGCCACATCCAGTTCCTCCAGCCGATAGTTGAGGTCACCCAACCATAGGATCACACTGAAAGAGAACGTACCCCTGAAGTCTGTACAGAGGCCTAAAGGTGACCAAAACGCAAGCAGTCCCTAAACCATCCGATGTAAGTATGAGCTCTTCCAATCTCGACACGATCAGGTGGATGCTGTGTCTGCTTCTCCACCAGGGAGAACAAGTAAGAGTGAAAACCTCAAAGAGAAGTCACATTTTCTACATTTTCTGGTCTTAATCCCTGTTCTGCGTGTTTGTCACTACCTCCCAGTAACTGCTGCTTTTACTATTCCACATCGACTGAATTCCACAACCCACTGGGAAAAATCGATGCACATTATTGCCCCATTCCCACTTCATGCTTGAAAACAAACCAAGGCCTGGAAGAGTGTAAGAAGGGAATTGACTTATCAGAACAGTATTGGTGACCTCTCTCAAACCCAAGGTTAGGGTAAAGCATTTCTGGCCCTTCCAGAGTAATGATTAGATCACTGGGTGCCCCTTCTCACATCCCTGCTGAGAGAACCTCACACCCCAGCAGGTTCCTAAGGCTCTTCCTTGCCACGTGCAGTGATTCACACAGTCAGATGGAAGCGTACTCGTGTCTGCCAATAGTGAGAGGGGGCAAGTTGGGATCCGACTGACAGAATTGCATCCGAGAGCAGATGTCTTTGAAGTCCTGATTTCTCCGCTCGTATTCCTCCATGTGAGCTGCGAGGTGAGAATTCACAACACACACGCTAGTGTTATGGAATTTAAACCTTATGGCAACACCACCTTTGTTACCCTAAGAGATAAAGACAAAGACGTTGGTCAGAAGCTTCTACACAACAGATGAATTCACAAATAAGTTACCAGCAGTGGAGAAGTCAGAACATTTAATTGCAGAGGAAGGAAAAGGTTGAAAACCCCAAACCTATCACAATTAGTGATGGCTACTTCACGAACTCAAGTCAGCAATTCCTGTGAGGATTGCACACAGCAAGCAAGCACACGGAACCCACTTTGTAATTTGGCAACTAGCAATTAGGAAATTAAACTCAGTAAGAGACCTGGTCAGTTATCTCAGCAAGTCCTGAAATCTGCTTAGCAACAAAGTGGATCTTTTTAACACAAACCATAAAAAAAAAAAATATAAATGGAGGAGGAAGCGCATGGTTTAGCTGGTCACAAATACCTTTGACAAGTTATAGCTGCAAGGTTCACAGAAACTACAATCAAAGGGCACAGACTTCATTCCACTGGTGTGGAATGGCAAGAGGCCGGGAAGTCCTCCTCGGGAGAACTGATCTGGATAGACATGTCTCCTCTGCTCATGTTTCCTTGTGTTATTTGCTTTGGGCAAAATCACAGCCAGCATCAAAATCACCCCAGAGCAAAGCCCCGCACAACCCAGCACATGCAATCAGAAAAAAACAAAAAGCCTTCAGAGAAGTTTCTCCCTCAAGGTCTTTGAGTCTTTTTGAACACATGAAAATTCCCTCCAGCAACACCCTGAGCTGGCACAGGGGCAGGACCAGGTGCTTCTGAAGGCAGCTGCATCCCTTAGCTGGAGGAATAGCCACTCCTTCTAAGGGAAAGGGATCTCTGGGGCCCTTCTAAACCTCACCCTTTCTCATGCACAGTTCCCACTCTTACCATCCTCCCCATGATTCCAGTTCCCACAGTCTCAATGTCCACCTCAGAGATGTTCAAAGCAAGGTCTGCTTTCACATACAACAGAAGCATGATTCCCACAAGCCTCACGAGCTTCACCTGAAAAACAAATCCCGTTCCATTAAATACTGGAATGGGAGAGGTGTGATGAGAGAAGGCACATCGACCCCTGGTCCAGAACATGGGTCACCAAAATACAGATGAAGGAAAAGAGAGTTCCAGGCTCATGTGACAGACCAGCTGGGCTCACAGCACACAGGCACTCCAGCAGCACAGCACAGGAAGGAGACAGGGACCAACACCCCGGTAAACAAAGCTGAAGCCCAAAGCAAAGCCCATAGTGCAGGCACAGCCTATGGAAGGAGCTTCCCTTCAACAACAGTGACAAGACACACAGCAGACCTAAGCAGCAGGAGCCAAAACATACACAGTATGCCTACTAAAATACCTTCACAACTCATTCCACCATGCATTGTGGAGACAGATGTGAGAGAAGCTGAGATAGCTCCTACTCTCTTCCCCAAGACAGCAGGAGCTTCCCTTACCCATGGGTGCCTAGCTCTGGTCTCTTGCCTGCCCCCTGCACAGAGACACTACCTACTGCACCTGCAGAGCATCTCTGACTGAGCAAAAGCCTGCAGACAATGACCCTCTGGAAGACACAGTGACTGAGAACAAGAAAAAGCAAAGGGAAAAGAGGCCCGAGTGGAAAATGATTCCAGACTCAAACCTCCCCAAAAGCCACGTTTACCTTTGCGTATTTGGCATCTGGGTGCAGACTATCAGTTACAGCTTTAAACCATTCTTCTTCCTTCGGTGTGTCATTGAAAAAGAAGGCTTCTTTACTCAGATCAAGCTCCTGGAAACTGTGTCAGAGGAAGGAACCCATGGATGCATGCACTTGTTTATAACTCTCCAGCCCTCTCCTCTGGGAAAGAACTAAGTCAATTTATACTCACTACATTTAGAACTGAAAAGTCAAACTTGATTATGCAGATTTCAGAGGCAAGTTAAATGTAAAGTTAAATTACTCAGTATTAAATTGAATGGGATTAAAGACTCTGGCACACTGCAGTGCCAGAGCGGCCAAACACTATCAGAGTATCAGCCCTTTCAGGCTACACAAACACGCTCGAGCTGTGCAGTGGAGTAGGGCAGTGCAACATTCCCCAGCTGTGGTGTCCCAGCAGAACACCTCCATGCTACAGACTCACCAGCAAGCAGCCCGCAGTCACGCTTCGGAAGGACAGGCCAGAAAGAGACACTCACCCCACGCAATAAACGTCTGGAGGCTCAGCATCACACCTCAGCCAAGGCTGGAGGCTCTCTCGGGGTGACTGACCGTTCACATTGTACGTCCCAACAAAAAATCTGCAAAGAAATGAACTAAATCCCAGAGCTGATGGAAGTGCTGCTATTATTAACCCACGTACATAATCCTACACATAGCTACCTAGGAGTAACTGGGGGGGAAAGGTGACAAAGTTTAGATCCCTAAAATAAATACACCAGCATCTTCACAGACATGCTTTGCAGCAGGATACACATTTTTACATATGGTATAAAACAAGCAAACAAACCCCCCCAAAACCCCAAACTGTTACTAGATCTGTAGAGTAGCAGTTTGAAATGATAAATCCATAGACTGACATAACTAAGGGATTTCAACCACAGTAAAGTTTTGGTCCCAAGTATACGCTTCACCCAAGCTCTTATGAATATATCTGAACAACTCCACGGGTAAGCAGTGAACGGGAGCACTGAGAGAGAAGGCCAGAGATGCACAGAACTGATGAATTTCCAGACAAAGTCTGAAATAAACACAGGAGAAAGTCCTTTCCAAAAGGCCATTTTCTCAGCTAGAACCGTGAGGCAAGCCTTGACAGAGACACAAATTAAATTTTCTCTCTGCTAAACGAGAAAAGAAAGCTGTTCTGGAAAGTATGGATCATCATTTCCTACAAAATTTCCTACTTGCAGGGATGCTACATGAAATAACAAACAGGAGTTACTTTGACAGCTTACTCCAACTTACTCCCTGCAAAAAGAAGTTCCTCTCAGGAATGACCATTACCTGAAGCTCTGGATATATGTGTAGGAATCCTCCATTTGTACAAGCTGAGTTTTAACAATAGTATCTCTTAGTCCAAACTCTGCTTCTGATAAGATCGAAACCTCGTTGGAGACCACGGCGCTGGAGGCCTGTGCCATGCCAGTTGTCACTTCAGGCTTGGGTTTGTTTTGCCTGCAAGCGAAAGCAAGACTGCACGATGAAACCCAAGGTATACTCACACCCCAAACAGCTTACTTCTGCCAACGAGGACTTGATTCACTTTTACCCGTTTCACTAAAGGTAGATAATCAAATGCTGGGGACAAGCAAACAAGAGTGAAATGAGCATTTCTTAGACCAGTTCAGCCCTCTAGAGAAAACCAGTGTAAGTAACCGAAATAGTGAAGGGTTTTCACTAAGCTGGTGCAGAGAGCTGACCTAGAGCAGGCCCTGCTCACACCTGGACGCTGATACAGAACCCATGCACCTTTCCTGCTCACTGGAGCAAGGAGATGCAAATCTCATCTCCCGCTGCCTCTGCTCAGCCCTTCTGACCTCAGTGTGTTTAAAAAGCCTTCTGGTGGAAAACTACCAGCTCTGCTGAGAAAGGAGGCAGCGCAGCATGGGTGGAGGCAGAGATGCTTTTATGTAGTATCTGGTGGCTCTGCAAACTCTTCTGCGCCAGTAATAATGCCACAGCTTGGGAGTTGCCACAGCAAGTGGATGGTATAAATTTAAGGTCAACAATCTGCAGGCTGCTGCCAAGGACAGCACACAGACTTTGTAGGATATGCGGCAGGGTCCACAAAGTCCTGGGAACTGGAAAATGAAACGGTAACATTTTAGGCCCTAAGCCAAAGCTCTCTGAATTCAAAATAAACAATGCTAGCAGGTCCTGTCCCACTAAGCAGCAAAAATATGCCCAAATAGGGGACTAGCAGGACTGTCTTAGAGACTGTCCTGGAATTCCCACTGAAGTTTTGACAGCGTGCTTCTAGGGAGCTTTCTTCTCTCCTAAATAGAAACTGCAGATTCTCTTTCAAACAGCTGCCAACTTCTGCTCTAGATGCCACTACTTCTGGTGACCACAACCAACACCAGCAGACGGAACAAGATAATGCAGCCGCAAGATTGCTCGAGCACTGGTGTGTGCATAGATCTCACACCCAGGCACCAGAGAGACCAACTTCCCACTTGGTTTCCAGCTGAAAACCAGGAAGCCCAGACTCAAAGCTCTCTGCACTTTCTTTTTCTTCTCTAGACATCAAAGCATCAACAATTTGCCCACCACAGTTCATTCCATCCAACATAATCACCCAGAAGTACCCCGAACTTTGGTGTTATAAATATTTACTGTCACTGGACAGAAATGCTCTGGGAGGGGAGGCATAGCTGAACCTGCAAAGAAATGTCAAGCCCACTTCCACCCCTCATTAGATGCTCCTCCAAGAGCTGACACACACAACTCTCCTTCAACTGCCCCACCAAACCCACACAAGAAGTGAAAGATACACTGTACCTGGGAGCACTTTTACTGGTGTCCTCGTGGCTGCGGTTCTGACTAACCACGGGCTTTTTCCCATTCAGTTTGACATCTCCAGAGCCAACCACCTCTGGGGGAAAAGAAAAAAGTTTCACATTAAAAATACAGTTTTCTTTAATTTATCAGCACACATGCAAACACCAGCAAAATTCTAAAATCAGAATCAAATTTAGAGTTGTGTAGAGAAACAAAGTGCCCCGCAGCCTCTCCTTCAGTTATCTGATAGATTTAGCTTATTTTGACAGCACTGTTACGGGAATGCAGCTTCCCCTGCAGAGGACAAACGGACGCTGGTGTGTCGTGCAGCTGTGGAGAGCAGCAGAATGCTCTGTGCTGCCTGCCCGCTGCTGGAGCAGGTTGCTGTTGGCTCTCCCTTACAGCTAAGCCAAAGCAGGACTTAGCAGCACAAAATCCAGGGCTTTATCCCAGGAATGCAAAAAATGCGTGTTAATAACAGGTTTTTCCTTTCTGAAGCAAGACAGGAAGTACAAAGAAAGAAAGAAAAAGCAGGGGGGACACGGGACGACCAACAAAACCCCCATGGTATCATTGAAAGCGTTTCTACCTCTGCAAATAGCAAAGCACAAGTGTCTCCCAGCTCACAGTGGTGCAGTACAGTCACCACAAGAACCACCAGCACCTCAGGAGAAACAGGTTTTGCCTCAGTGCAAACCACACGTTCCTAAAAGTAGCAGGGCTGCTACCACACAAATACAACTACACACATCATGCTATGTTAACAAACTCTTTCAGCATTTTGTTTCAGTTACAATATTCTGCTCCTACAAGAGGCAAAACAACAGTTAAAACAGAACATTCTGCTTGGGGGTCTCCAGGTCTAAGATGCACAAACGACAGATACGTAGCACACAAATCTAATGATGCTAGAGAATTTTTTTCTCAAGTTTATAAAGTTCTAGTCATTCATCTGAGCTTCTCCTTCAGTAAGCACAACCCAGAAAGATTAAAATGTTACAGGACATTCTCCAGGACATGAACGCAAACCAGAAACAGAACCTGAAGTACTTCACCCAAGCACTCTGAATATAAACAAGCTGACAAGAAGTGGCCATATTCTCAGCTTGGAAAACCTCTTCTGCCCAAGAGCCCTCGGAGAATAAAGACTGCGTAAGAGGATTTGTCAGGGGCTGCTGGTGGCAGAGCACACGACTCAAGCCCCATTACTGACGGCACAGACAGTGTCACGCAGAATCGAACAGGAGCGTACGCCGCTCAGCGATGCAATGCGTGGCCTCAGCAGGCTGGGACAGAGCTGTGTGCTCTCAGCACAGGCATCAATTATGTAATCGCCGCTGCCTGAGCCTCGGTAGTGAGAAGAACCAGCTTGGACTTTCACTTTAACTGACAACCGCTTCTTCTGTAACAGGAAGGGAGCAGCTCGGGCTTTATCACCCACACAGGATGATGCCGCTTGCCAGCGCACAGAAGGCATTGGTGCCAGAACTGCAAGAGTTCCATCCCTGCTCTGTGCTGCTGACACTGCTGTTATGTGACCAAAGATCATGGTCACGTACACACCTCTGCGTTGTAACCTTCTTAGCAGAAATCAGTTTTAGGTAGGACTCTCCTAAGAAATAGGTTATTCCTGGGAAAGGGCTGTTTCCTTCAGATAAATTTATACCTAGACACGGATTGCTGTAGCCAGAAAGATCGTATCAGCAGATCCTGATATATGTATATCCTGATATATATATCTCGAAAGTAGGACATTTTAGCAAGATAATGACTCTTTTCAGTAACTGAACTATGCACAGAAATAAAGGGCTATGTGCAAAGGTTACAGAACAGCAGAAGGCATATGGCCTGAATCAGTCAGGATTTGCAGTTAAGAGATTTAAGCAGTAATAGAGATGTTCTTGGTAAAATGTGCAGTGACATTATAGTACTGTTCTGCAGCGGGAAAATGTATCCTGTGTTTGGATAAAGCAGGATCCACGCTTAGTGTTCAAGAAGGACAATTCAGTGAGCCTTGCCGTTAGTTCTGAGTCTCAGACAGTCCACTCTCTGCTCAGTGAAAGCGCCGGCAGCAGCCCATGCCCGACTGCACCGCTCCAGGCTGGAGGGAAGCAGATTTGTTCTCCGGATTCCAACTGTGGCTGTGGCTGCACACCGATGCACACAGACTGGATTTTAGGCAGTCTGAACATAAAACATAGAAGGTAGAGCACAGTTAAAGCCCCTTTATAGATCATTTATTAGTCAGCCTTAATTCACAGAAGGCATAATGAACTAAGATCGCTCCACTAGCAAATGGTTATTTACACAGTCTTTAAATGTGCTCTGATTTGCTTATGAAAGTTGCTAACTCTCTATCCATGTTCATTTAACTAGTTATAGCTATTCCTGGAAACAGGCAGACAAAACCTCATTCTGAATCAATTTCTTTTCCAAAGGTCCCCACGTGATGGCAGAGAGCATTTTCTTCTGCTAACACGGGCCGTGCGGGGTGGGGGAGGAAGAAGAGATCCCCAGACTCCTCTGACTGAAGAGAAACACAATGAAGCCTTGAAAAGGCAACTTTGTCAAAGCTCAAAGGCATAACATGATAGGAGAACTACTCCCCAAGGAGCTTACAACTGAAAGAGTGTTTCTGTGCTCCACATAAAACAAAAACACCAGCGGAGGAGCAGGGTTGTGTTTCATGCAATGTGGTTTTCCTCCTAAGCATGTGCCCAAGTCTCTCCCAGCCAGTTCTAACTTACAGGTTAAAACAGCGAGTACAAGAGGACGTTCCCAGAATCCAGCCCTGGCTCAATCCTTGCCATGCTGTTCCCAGAGTTACAAAGTTCACCCCTTTTCTCTCTCTCTCTTTTTTTATTTTAATATGCTATTTATAAACATAGAAATAAAAAGGAGTGTCAGCAATAACAAACTGCTCCTTGAGGAATTACGAGGAGCACAACCTAAATGAAAGTGGGTAAACTAGAAATGGTATCATTCAGATTTTGAATCCCACGCTATCTGCCAGGAATTGCTTTTGGCTCTGCACCTTCCCACTTTGCAAAGAGGGAAACGGCAACAGGCGCAGGGAGCCGCGGGGATTTGGCAACGAGCACCGACCCCCGAGGGACAGAGAGGCTGAAAGACAGACAGACATTCCCTCCCGGACAGGCAACAGACAGACATCCCTCCCGGGCACCGCACCGGCTCCGCAGAGCCCGGCAGCAGCCCAGGCCCGGCGAGCAGAGCACTGGATGGGGCGATGCAGACCGAGCCCCGCGGCGCGGGCGGCCCCGCTCCAGCGGTTCCTGCGCGGTTTGCGCTGCTCCCGCTGCCCGTGGAGGGGACGCGGGGCAAGCGGGGGCAGCGGGGAGCTCGGCCCGCGGGATGCCGGGACGGGCCGCGCCAGCCGCCCCGGGG
>JANHFX010005003.1:0-43427 GCA_027560015.1 Chloroceryle amazona
GTGTGCCCCATGGCCCCGCCGCTGCGCTCGCCGAGCCCGGTACCGAGTGCCATGACATTTGCTCTTCCTTGGGTACTACACCGAGGAAGTGTCGCACCAGCCGGGCACTTCGCAGTCCAGTACCGCGCCCCCTGGGTACCGGCACTGACCGCACCTGCACTCCCGCTATTCTCCCACGGCTCCTGGCCTACTGTGTGCACGACACCGGCACTGCCCAGTTACCGGCCCTAAGGAGTGGGGGTAAACCCACCGTCCCGACCAGGACACCTGTTCACCCTGGGACACCTCACATCGCCCCAGTAAACGACCCCATCTGTGAGAGGTATCTCCATGCCACCACAGGCACCCTCTTCTACTCTGGGCATCCTGCACCACCCCAGGCATCACTACACAATCCTGGACATCCAGAATCCTGCCCCACTGCACCCTGTACCTGCCCTAGCCACCCTGCATCGATTCCCTCCCCTCCTCACCCCCCCAGCTGTCCCACATAGACCTAGGATGTGCTCGCCCTAGCAGCTGGAGCACCACAGCCCTCTAGACCTGGTATCTTTCTCAATAGCCAGTGGAGCAACCTCTGCCTCCCATGCTGTACTGCAGCACCCAGCTAGTCCAGTATGGGATGCCCCATCCCAGCCTCAGCTGTGGAGCCAAGCACAGCCCCGCCACTCATCCACCCCCTGCCATGCACCCCGCTGCAGGCTCAACAGTCACAGCCCGCATAGGCCCCCACAGCACCGTGAAGCAAGACCCAGCACCTTGGTCGCTCCCCTTTCCTCCTGGTGTGCTCCTTCCCAGCATGGGGATATCTTCCCCTCCTGCAGATGGCCACATGTAAGGAGCTGTCTCTCCTCGAGCCTGCCTACGGGCAGAGCTACCTCTCTGTTTCAGAAGCCACCACTTCTGCTTGATGGGATTATAAAAATAATTTTAAATGGCATGGATTTGGGTCATCCTGGACATGTCTGGTCTCTGCATCTCTCTGCCATAGATGGAGCAGCATCAGCTGTGATGCCTGATCAAAGAGGAGGAGATGCAGTTACCAGCAGACATCTCCCAAGCTTTCCAGTCTGGGTGAAGGCAGTTAGGCTCTTCCTCCTTTTCACTGCCAGAGGTGCAACCCAGACCCTGTGTGGGCTCTGCAGAGCAGCCACTACTTCCTGTTTAAGATGCTTGTGTGGCAGCACAGCAAGAGCAGGCATTTATTAGAATCTCCTGCATGCCACCAGAACATGCACTGAGTCAGTTGGGCTTCACCTGTCGCAGTGCCTTCTGGCTGCCACTGTAGAGCAGGTTTAAGCTTACCAGCCCATCCTGCTCCACTCCCTCTCTAAGGAACTCCTCACTAGGGGTCAGCAACATGATCTATTTTGTTGCTAGCCTGTTATATGCAGGGTGAGATGCATACTGGCATCTTGTACACCCTTGAGAAGGTAACATGGTCCAGCACCCTGAGGGATGGCTGTACAACTCTGGCATGTGTGCACCAGTGTTCATTAGTCTTGAGAAACATCCTGAATGACAAGTGTCAGGCTGCCTTGCAGCAAGCAGTGCTCCAGGCACCACTCCCTGTGTCCTGCTGGCCCTCAAAACCAGCCCAGAATGGGGTCATGGGGACAGCTGCAGTGGTACCTCATGGCCTGTACCCCACTATGGGCTCAACAGAGGGAGAGCTGGGCACTGACAGAGCTGTTCCCCTCCTAAGCTTCAGCTGTGTGAGTGGACAGCAACTGATCTTGCACAATGCCAGCTCTGACAGTGCCTGACAAGCCACCTTGGCCCAGGGCACCGTCTGTGAGGACCACCTCTGTGAGGCTACTGAGCGGGAAGGTGCTTGGGGCACGAGCTGCTCCTGCCCATCCCTCACCTCACCCTGCCAAGCCTTATGCAGCCCCAGTCTTTTCCCCATGTCCTGGGCACGCAGCACCTGTAGACACTGTACCCTTTGGGGCTGTCCCCCAGCCCCAGGGAGCCCAGCATCACACACCCCCTAACCCAGACTAGTGGCCACAGCAGGGCAGTCGTGTGCATTACTCAACAGGCAGCACGCAATAAAATCCCCCGAGTCACCTCTGGCTCTATCACAAGGAGTGTTTAGTCACAGCTCAGAGGACCGGATATCATGCTTAAAACCACCATAGCTCAGTACTAGTGTGCAGCACAGCAGCAGCAGCTGCTGCAAGGCATGGAGCCATGCTGGGCAGACTGCAGCTCCCCAAACATGCCCCATGCCCTGATTAGGTCTTGCCCTAGTCCCCATGTCACCCCCCATCCTTCTGCCCCCACTGGAAAAACCTCTGTTCAGACAGGTGGTCTTATGGGGTCTTGGACAGTGGGAGCCCTAAGTCTGTCCTCACTCTGGAGCTCTGGAATCCAGCTCATCCCACGCAGACCCAGACTGCCAAGCACCTAGCACAGCTCAGAGTAGCTTTTACAGGAGGAAAGAGCAGGGGCAGCCTCAGTGTTTGGCCATGCATTAAAGCAGGGTCTCTTGGTAGCAGGCACCTGGCCCAAGGGAGGGACAAGTCATCCCCTTTTCTGTAGGGAGACAGGGTAGTCTCTAGGACTCTGCTTAAGTGCATAAAGCAGATCACCACCTGAGTCCATGCTCTCCTGCTGCAGCACCCGAACTCTGTCACAGTTGCTATGCAAGCAGGACCCTGCTACTCCCCTACCCAGAACTGTCCATGGCTGGGTTGCCTGCTGCCACCCTGCTCTAGCTGCTGCAGGAACTCGCCCTCCTCCAACCTCCAGCACAGCAGCAATGCAGAAGGCAGCATCGAAGATGCTGCTTGGCACAGACTCAGCTGCCTCCCAGCATCAGCAGGAGACCACTGGCCATGGCTGCATGCACCAGGAAGAGGGGTTTGTTCTGCCCAGAGGCAGTGCTCAGCCCTCCTAGGCTGTGGCCACAGGACACTACCCCTAGGCAAGATAGCACAGCCCTTCTCCTGCTCCAGCTCTGGGTCCCTCAGAGGAGTGACCAGTTGGCCCAACCACAGCCATGAGCAGGGCTTCCACCTCTGGGATCACCCAGCACAGGCTGGGGGCATAAGGCACCTAACAGCCAGCTCAAGGCTGTGCCCCAGCCTGACCCTCATGGAAGGGGAGAAGCAGGGATGCACAGAAGCCCTGGATGCACACCTGCCCTTGGTAAGAGGGCCTGGCCAGCAACATCTTCCAAACCACCTGCAACATGGCAGGAGCCGGGCACAGATGCAAAAACAGTGTAGATAAGCAGAGCATAGGGCGGGTGTGGTGCCAGGCAGCCTACACAGCTGTACTGAGAGCAGCCACTCATCTGGTCCTGGGGACGAAAAGGTTCAGGCTCCAGTTCTTGGGACAGTACAGGCCCGTTAGCCAGCAGATGAGGCACTGCCCTGGGTCACTGACATCTCTCAAGTCTGAGAACAGCTGAGGGCTACAGACCCACCATCCTTCCTTCCTCTTCACTCTCTAAGCTTGCCTTCATGCTATGGACAACCCTATAGAATAGTTTGCCCTTAGATTAAGAACAAGTACAGCTCTTCCCTGAGTACCTGCAAGCCTCACCCTATCCCACACAGATGGGACAGAAGGAAGACATTGGTCAAGAAAAGCTATTAAAGGGAGCACAGGTCAAATGGTCCACAATTGCCAAGGAAGAACCAAAGAGAGAAGAAAGGTACTGGTGACAGAAGTTTTCACGTTCAATAGACAGAAGGAATGGAGAGCACAAAGCTACAACAACCTGCTAGCGATGAGACTCCATGCTAGCAGACTGCATTAGCCAGGTCAAAAGTTGAGAATGCAGCGTGTTACCCATCCAGAGAAATGCACTGTAGCTGTCAGGAAGGTGCTAGCAGAGGAGCCTTGGTGTGTATCAGCAAAATAATGTTGTGATGAGAAGTAGCATTACGAGTGCACTTGGTCTGCAGCTTCACCAAGGCTGCAGAGGTACTAGCTTGAGCATCTTAGCAACTGCTGGGACTGGGAAGCTGGGCTTGTTAGAACTCTGTTACTCTGCAACCTAACTCCCTTTTTGCTTTACACCTCTGTCGTGGCAAAATGTGTCACAGATTACTAGTAAAGTTCTTAACATACAATGCTTGCACAACCCCTTGCATGCACATAAACATCAGCTTATCAAACAAACAGGGAAGGGGGGGCTTTCTTTCCCAAATCAAATTGTTTAGTTGTTCACAAAAACTGAAAACGTAGACATTAGTTCTACTGAGAGCGATAAGACCATGTGCTGAGATGCTGCTAGGCTCTACTGGGAGGAGCACTGAGGAGGAAAGGCAAGCTCTGAACACACACTCCTTTTGCAAAGTAAGCTCTCTGTATTCATCTGAGAATGTTTGCAGTATGGGGTTCATCTGGTTCATCTGATATAAATAAAGTACAAAATTTTACAGTATCTTAATCATTATTTTAACAAAAATACTAAAAACTGAGTAAAAACTGAAACCAGAGTGGGAAGAGAGACTACCAGCCACAAGGATTCTTCATAAATGTCTGTAGAAATCAGATAGTAAAAACAATTTTTTCTGTACAATAAAACCATCCTCCTGGCATCTCTCTGTGAGATGGGCAGCAGCAACACTGGGGGCACAGGCCCAAGGACAGAGGTTGGGGGCAGCCCCAGTTTGTGTGTCAGGCTGAAAAGACTGTATTCAGTCAACAGTGATTTCTCCCTCCTGGATCAGGTTGCAGTCCACAGACTAGTAGCGTCCAAATGGGTTGTTGTTCTGCTGTGTCTGTGTATCTGTTGAGGTCAAGACAGAGTTAAGACAGTCACAAGGTCTGGTTCAGAAAAGAGATCCCTCTCCCAACATCACTAGCACAGTACGAGGAGTGTGTCACAGGCTATGAGAAGGGAACTATAACCTTCATGACACTCCCTGCTCTGCCTATTCATCTGAGCCTTCAGACAGCAGCACACTTTGGACCCCACATTCTTTGAGGCAGAAACAGAATCATAGAATCATCTGGGTTGGAAAAGACCTTTAAGATCACCGAGTCCAACTACTCTACAAAGTCCACGATATCCCCAAAGCACTATATCTGTATGGCTTTTAAACACATCCAGGGATGGTGACTCTATCACCTCCCTGGGCAGCATGTTCCAATGCCTGACAACCCCTTCAGTGAAAAAATTTTTCCTAACATTCAGTTTAAACCTCCCCTGGTGCAGCTTGAGGCCATTCCCTCTTGATCTATCATTAGTTATTTGTGAGAGAAGACCAGCCCAACATCCTTTCAGGTAGTTATAGAGAGCAATGAGGTCTCCCCTCTACTTCCTTTTCTTCAGACTAAATAGCCCCAGTTCCCTCAGCCACTATTCATAGGACTTGTTCTCCAGAACCGTCACCAGCTTAGTTGCTCTCCTCTGGACCCGCTCCAGCACCTCAATGTATTTCTTGTACTGAGGTGTCCAAAACTGAATACAGTACTCAAGGCGTGGCCTCACCAATGCCAAGTACAGAGGGACAATCACCTCCCTGGTCCTGCTGGCCACACTATTTCTGATACAGTCCAGGATGCTGTTGAACTTCTTGGCCACCTGCACACACTGCTGGCTCATATTCAGCTGCTTGTCAGTCAGCACCCCCAGGTCCCTTTCTGCCAAGCCACTCCTCCCTGAGCCTGTAGCATTGCCTGGGGTTGTTGTGGTTCAAGCGCAGGACTTGGAACTTGGCCTTGTTGAACCCGTTATGAATGGCCTCAGCCCACTGATCCAGTCTGTCCAGGTCCATCTGAAGAGCCATCCTGCACTCAAGCGGATTGACACTCCCACCCAACGTGGCGTAGTCTGCAAACTTGCTCAGGGTGCCTTCGATCTCCTCATCAAGATCATTGATAAAGGTGTTATAACAGAAGTGGTCCCAATACCGAGCCCTGAGGAACACCACTTGTGACCAGCCACCAAATGGATTTAACTCCATTCACTACCATTCTTTGGGTCCAACTGTCCAGACAGTGTTTCACCCGGCAGAGTGTATGCCTGTCCAGGTATAGGGCAGCCTGTTTTTTTCCTGAGAATACTGTGTTGAAGGCTTTATGGAATCCAGGTAGACAACATCCACAGCCTCTCCCTCATCCACTAAGCAAGTCATTTTGTCATAGAAAGATGAGGTTCGTCAAGGAGGACCTGTCTTTTATAAACCTATGCTGACTAGACCTGATCGTTTGTTTGTCCTGCATATGCTGCATAATGGCACTCAAGATGATCTGCTCCTTGACCTTCCCTGGCACCAAGGTCAGGCTGACAGGTCTGTAGTTCCCCGGATCCTCCTTTCGGCCTTTCTTGTAGGTGGGATATGTGCCAATCCTGATCCTGAAGCTTCTCCAGAGGAGATCTCTCCATCTGTTGTGGTGGAATTGGTGCACCATAACAAAGCTCTGAAAGGTGGCAGCTAGCTGGAAGGATGAGTTTATGGGTTAAGTATTTCTGATGTTGACAGAAAATCAGCCCTAGAAGATTGCACAAAACCTGCAGCCACACAAGCTGCTCAGACAGTTAGTGTCAAATACCCATCCTGAGGCACACTCAGAAACCAGTTAGTGAATATTTCACAGACAACTATCCTAGCTCCTTTTCACTACGTTGGTACAAAAGGAACATGACCAAAGAATTCCAGATTGCACAAAAAGGGCAGGAAACATGATATACTCAAGAGCCTCATGAACTTCCAGACTGCTGGGACTGATGTTTTGTGATATACAGAGTTCAAAGTATATCTGAGTACTGACTGATTAATAAAATCCTGTAGGTTTGTTTTGTTGTTTTTTTTCTTGAAAACCCATCAGCATGTTTGTCCCTAAGTCAGACTAAGTAAAGGGAGACCAATGTAACCTGGTTAGCCTACTCAACTCTGCTGGACAATAGCACACTCAGGGATACGCTGGAGGCTCCTAAGTGCAGCCTATTCTGGGCCTAAAGCATCGTAGTCTGCCTCCTACAGGTTGATCTTGGTTTAATATCCTGATTTCCACTCCATCCCAGACACTGCAAATAAGAACTCCAGATGTTTCCTGGTGAAACTGATGCAAACACAATGAAGCAGCATGGAAGCTGCGTGCTGACACATGGCTGCACTGAACCCATACATGTTCCATGCAAGACAGCTCCATTTACTGTACAGCATACAAATATATGACTATTCTGCTATATTCTGATTCTTATACGAGGTTTTCCTATACCTGAACGTCCTGGCTGGGATCCTTGCACAGACTTATGGTTTGTGAACCAGGCTGGCGAGAAACTTAGCACATAAAAATTTCTGGTCTAGGGAGGTTTTTTTCTGGTCACAAGGATTAAGAATTTTCCATCAGGAAACAAGTACAATTTCTAAGCCCTTTCTTCACACATTACACATAGCATAGTCTCACACTTAATGTAACTGCAAAAAAACCCCAACTGTGCAGTCAATTTCTGGGCTTTTACATAGCACACCTACCATTTTTATGGCAGAAAAGTCAGTGAGGACACAGTAAAATACCAGGCCATTCAGAAGGAACAGTACAGACACTGGTTTCTGTTTCTTGATCCACCAGCCAGTAGAGTTCAATGCAAATTATAGGAATACAGTGTCAGACAGAACACCATCTATACCCTATCTGTGACAATAGCCATGGAAGCCCACAGAAACCACAAACACAGCAAGTGTGCAGCAACACTTTCTAGAGTACTCTCCCTGCCTCCGGGAAGTCTTGTCCTGATTATGACAAGAACATAGTATCTCTAGGTCATCCATCAAGTGAGTGCTGCAGGACTACAGCCTCCCTATACACCTCAGAGGTCATCTGAAGCAGAAGAAATGAATGCTTTAAAGTTGCAGACCAGATTCTTTCAGGAAAGCTGCATGACAGCCCCTTCAAAGGCTCAGCTCCCCCAACCCTCTGCAGGCAGCAGAAGCAAGGTCTGGAAGGTTGCTCACAAGCTAGCAAGCACTGCCTGCCCTGCTGCTGTGCCCCCTTGGGCCAGGAGCTCTAAGTCCTGATGACACCTCCCTTCCAGCATCATTTATGGCTTCAGACAAACAGTCTGGCTTGGCCTTGCTTCTCTACATCAGAGTACCTGCAATAGAAAACAGCAGGCAGGAGAATAGGGACAAGATCAGGAACTCTAAGGCTTACTGGAAAGCTGCTGCTGAAGCTGTCGAACAAGAGCAGCTGTTTGCTGCTGCTGCTGTGTCTGCTGAAGGCCCTGGCGCTGAAACTGCAAGAAAAAAAATGCAGATATAACCACACCACCTGGCTGTCAACTTTGGTATTCACACAAGTCCTGGGAAGCATAGGGAAGGGAGAAGTTGGGGGATGCAGGTAGAGCACCGTTGGATTTGTGCTGGACTATCACATCCCTCTGCCTCAGAAGGAACACTCACAATGGGCTGCTGGGGGGGAAGAGCCTGCATCCCCAGCCCTGGGGGCTGGCCCTGCGCCTGTGGCTGAGGCACTGTGGAGACCTGGGGTTGCTGCTGTGGCTGTGGTGGTTGTGGCTGCTGCTGTTGCTGCTGCTGCTGCTGCTGCTGCTGCTGCAAAGACAAAAGAGAAGGGACTATCAGGGAACTGTTTGGGCAATGCACACAGGAACAGGCACAGAAAGGGCTGATTAATGAAGGACATGACATACAGTAACATGCCCTCTTACACTATTCTCCTTACAGGCACTTGGATTACTCAAATATCACCAGGACACTGCCCTGGGCTGAGAAATGGCAAGAAATATAGGGACAGTAACAGAGTTCTTCTGCAAAATGAAGTATTAACAGGTTGTAGGAAGAGGACTATGAGTCTATGGGTCAGCTGGGGAATGACCAGAAGCAAACAAGACACAAGAACAGAAAACAACCGAGAGCTACCTCAAGAGGTTGGTTGGTTTGTCTCTTGCCTAGTGGTTAAGATCAGCAATACTGACTTCACTGTGCATCTGCCTGACCTCTTAAAATTTTTTTCCAGAGGTAGTAACAGAGCTCCTATAACTAACTTCCTTACACAGTCCACTCCAAGCTACTCTTATTACTGTGGTTTCCTCTAATCTCTTCCCTGAATGTCATATGTTAGGAGTTAAGGCCATTTTTGTCCTACAACCAAGAGACAAGAACAGATAAGGGGTTTTTTTTGGCTTTTTTTTGAAGACAAAGAAATGGGGACTTCTCTCTTGTCTCTGCCTAATTTGATGCCTAGCTATTTCAGCCTTCCCTTCTAAGTCACATTCCCCAACTCCTGCTGCCCCCCTCTGTCACTCATGCCAGCTGGTATTGCACTTCAGTAAAAGGAGGATGCAGACAAAACTGAATGCAATGCTCTAACCTAGATGTGGACAGAACTAGTCAGAGTGAGAATAATATTCAGTGGTTTGAACCTGGAGTCAGAATATACCTACAAATCTCAAGGTTTTTTAATTTCTCCTAATTTTCAGACATTTCTCCCCTCTGCCAATCTAGTTTTGAACTGTAGATCGATAGAATTTCTAGCAGAAATAGCTAACTATTAATGCCTTCATACAAAACTAGCATGGTGATAGGTACAGTTCTGACCACTGTCTCAAAAGGGTAAGGTTCAAACCTTGAACAGACTTAGAAAACAGACAAAAATACAATCAGAAGGAACAGTATTTTATGAGAGGTGGTTAGAAAAAACCTGATCTATAAAAGCTGCAAGTGCTCCTTAAGAACACACTGGGTAAGCATCAGAGAGAAAGAGCTGGGAAACAACAGGACTCAGTGGACAGTAATACCTGGATACAAGAACCAGTCATGAACACATTGAGGCTTGGATCAAGAATTCAACCCAAAGGGAACTAATTTCTAGAACAATGGATGCTATGACCCGAGTACACAAGAAAGCAGATACTGACTAAAAGAGCAAGGATACCCCTCCTTATTTCATGTCCTACCTTCTTGCAACAGCTGATTACCAACAAGACAAACCAAAAGGCCATCTGTCCTTTCTACAGGCCACTGCAGAGTCAACTCAAGCACCAGTTCTGCATCTGGTACTCCTCAGATAATGCAGCAGCAACAGCCACAGTAACAAGGGAGATTTTAGGCACTCCAGTTACTTTTTTTTTTTTTTTAAATATTAAGCAATGTCAGCTGAAAGTATACATGAAGTTACTGAGCTAGAAGTGTTAGCAATTTGTCCGAGGCATATTCTTTTTCTAAATATGAGTGATGGAGCATGCTAAAAGAAACAAAGTGAATGGTCAGGGGGTTCTACTCATCAAAAGCACTAAAAGCCACTGACTATGCCACAGGCAGTCCCTTGTAAGGTAGCAATTCTCTAATACTGCTGACTGTAGCTCCCTGCTGGAACCACTGTCTTGCTCAGGCCCCTCTCAGAACACAAAGCCTGAGCACTTCATGCCATGTAAAGTCTCCACATACTCTACAGGTTTGCTAGGCCTTGTCATTAGGTATGCAATTCGCCAATTAGCACAAACTATTTCAGTGTTTCTCTAACTCCAAGAAATTTTTCATATCCTTATAAGTATTTAATACTAAAAGACCATGCAAATCCATCGAATACTCTTGTGTGCTGACACACACCTGTGAACTTCTTTGAACCTAGAGAGCTGGGTCTAACAGCTCACTTTAGATCAGTTTTTCACCATCCACTGTTAGATGTGGAGTACATGGACTGATTGACACCAGATTTCCTGCCGCTGATGCTTATTTTGGTTTTATGAAAATGCAGATATGTTCCTAAAAATGATCTTTCAAGGAACAACTCTACCTGCTCTTGTGTGGGCAAGGGGATTTTCACTTTGTTTCTAGCCCCACAACACTTCTAAGCCAGATACCTTTCTGCACCATCTTATGGGCTCAGCTGGAGCAGGAAAAAGTGGGATGCAGGACAGAGGACTAAACACATTGTTCCTGCTCTTAACTTCCCTTTAGCTCATGCTGAGTGACTGGCAAAAGGCAGCGCAGCATCTCCATTAGGAATGGCCACATCTGAAGAAGGGAGAACTGCCTCGCAAAATACTACAGACAGCCCCCAGAACTGACACACAGGGGCAGTGCAGAACATTCCTGACAAATAGATAAGCAGCACTAGGAAGCCTTCATTAGCTCCAGCGGCCTTCCTCCTGTCAGCAACTACTCACCCTCAGCATCTGCTGCTGCTGTCTCAGATACTGCTGCTGCTGGTCAGGCAGCATCTGACTGGGTCGAATTCCTGAGGAAACTCCTTGTGGCCCCAAATGGTTCATCCCACTCATCATGGGAGCCTGCTGTATTGACTGGTGAGGAAACCTGTAAAAGAAAAGGACAAGCTCATGGAGTAAAAGATTCAATGGCAACTAGCTTCTTTAATCCAAACCCAACTTCTGCCATCAACAAGATAGCCCAAACAGCCCCCCTGCAATCTGTGATGCCTCTCTGCAGAAAGGCGAGACACTGGGGCCTCTCGAGGGTTTCATTTAACCTGTTTCTCTATAACTCCTAAGTAACAGTCCTCAGCCCACTGCATGGTTTCCCTGATGGATTTATACCTGCTCAGGAGCAGTGGAAATCTCCAATCTAACCCTGGTTAAATTTAAAACCAAAACTATGAGGAAAGTGTCCTGAGAAAGTCAAACTCCCAAATCCATCTTTCTCTGGCTGGTAACATTGTCCCCTGCCTGCAAATAGCATCTCTGAATTTCATCCCATCTGTTTCTTCCCAGGACTGAAAGCTGGATAAAGATGTTCCCTTAACAGCATGAAGGACTCAGATGCATGGAGAACAGGCTTTCCACACACTGCCACTAGGGTTGTCTGAGCAGAGTGAGGAAGCCTTTGATGAAATACATCTTATTAATATCCAGTAGGGTGGGAGGTACCTCTGTGTGTTGCCCAAGGTGTGCCCATAGCCAGGGGCCTGCTGGTGTACATAGCCGCTTGGTCTCTGCTGCATCTGTCTAACAGGATCCACCAGTGCAGGATTAGAGCTAGGGTGAGAATTCTGATAGGGCTGGCCAGAATATGTAGGAGGTACCATCGTGCCTGACTGGGAGGGGTGCTGCTGAAGACCTATGTGGGAGACGTAAGGTGTGTAGCCCTGAAATGAAACAAAAAGCCTTTATGAATCATGGGGTAAGGTACAAAAAAAAAAAAAAAAAAAAAAAAAAAGAGTCTGGAACATGGGACATCAGCATCCTCTAAATACTGTCACAAGGATGCTCATCTCTGTGATTCAGATTCATGTTACCCAGTAAACAAGTGAGAAGAGCCAAGAGATTTCAGGATTTAGCAGCAGAAACGGAGATGCTGCTCTGTGCTGAATGCAGATTCCAGTCTTACCTGCAGTCACTGACACTTACTTGAGAAGGCTGCAGTGCTCCATAGGATGGGGTGGGAGCCATTTGACGCACAGGCTGTTGTCCCATTATCCCTTGGCCCTGCTGGAAGGCAACAGGGAAACACTTTTTTGAATATCTCCAAAGGGGAGGACACTGCTGTTCTCTTCTCAGCAGCTCCCACCAAACCAGGCAAGTAGCTTCACTGTTATACCTATGATGCTGCTGCACTGCATGCAGATGCTAATGACTTCTACCTCAACCCAACTTGGGACAAATAGGGCACTAATATCCATAGCATCCCACAGCCAGGATGTGCCCCCCTCACTGTCCAACAGCCACAGATGCTGCAGTGCACCTCATATACAACCTCTGCTGTTAGTGAAGTGGGCCCACAAATCGGGTGGCAAACACAGTGCTGTACCAAAGGAAAATATGCAAGAGACTTCTTTCCAGGGCAGAAAGAGAAAGAGAGTTGGAGAGTTCTGACGCGAAGGGATAGCCCCAGCAAGCATCTTGGGCTTGCTGTACTGTGGGGTCCAGCAACATGTCCGACTTACCAACTTTGCTTGAAGCTGCTGCCTCAGTATCTGTCCCTGGGACACTGGAGGCTGCTGTCTGTACACTCCTGGTTTGTAGGAGGGGTCAATGCCCATCATGCTTCCCATCCCTGGAGGCAGCACACCACTATAAGAAGGACGACTCTGAACAAGTTTCCCCAGTGGCATACGTACAGGTCTGTAGGATGTATCCAGGCGAGGGCCACCTGCAAGAGGAAGAGAAAAACAGCAACTAGTTACATGCCATCACTGAGCCTTGTAGCTCCAGAATAACTAACTGTTCATCATTGTACCTACAGACACAACAGGCAAAACAGGAAAGTATAGGGACGAGTATAGGACCATCTCATAGAAGGGGTTCTTAAAAGAGGTTCCCAAAGAGGTGCTCACCTCTCCTGTACACCTACCTGCTGGAAGAGGCTGATTCTGGGCATAGAGACCCACTGGTGATTGCCCATATGCCAGCCTTGACATTGTGCTTCCTGACTGGTGATGGAGGAGATCTGTAGGCATACCAACTGCATATGAAACCCCTCGGCTAGGGCCCAGCACAAAATCCTGCAAAGACAAAGAAGAATTGAGAAAGATCAATGTGCGCTGGGAATTCATGAATGGATGAGAGTATGAAAGAGTTGCTATGTCCCCAGGAGGGAGCCTGGAATGCTATCTGAGTGGGCAGCCTCCTTCCTTCCCATCAGAGATTAAGAAAATGTCCTGCCCCAGGCTAGGGAGAGCAGAATAGAGCTCCAGCACTCACAGAGAGGAAATGTACCTCATCTTCACTATTATACCACCCTTAGGCTCCTCAAGAAGACTCAGGGGAGTGCCCTGTAACTAGGAGGGGTGGACATTGGAGATCCATAGCTGTTGGGCAATTACCTCAGTTTTGCTGGCAGGTTGGTTGCGTTTCTTGGTTTTGCTCTGTTTCTTCTTGCGTTCTTCAGTAGAAGTGGCAGGATTGGAGCTTGTTTTATCAGTCTTGGCTGGTTCCACAGCTTTCTTCTCTGTCTCTAAAGTCACAGGTGTAGGAGGCTCTTCCTCTTCAGGAGGCAGTGGCAACGGCTCTAAGTAGTAACTGCGGGGCTTGGGTTTCAAGTGTGTATGATACAGAAGCAGCCTCTGTTGCTCCTCAAATCTAGACACCTTGCGATCCACCCGGACAGTCCCAAACCAACCCCAAGAGAGGGGGGCTGAGTGCTTTAAGCCCTCAAACAGATCCCAAGGGGAAATCTTCTGCTTTGTAGAGACTTGCAAACCCTTTAAAACATGAGAAATAAGAACTTCCAAGTCCCTGTTATTTCTCCTATGAGAGTACAGGATACTCTATGCTTTCTTCAGGCTCTACTCCACATGTCCCAGTAAACACCATGAGCCCTTAATAAATGGTTCCTGGTCTTCCACGTGGCAAAGTAATTTCTAAAGGCCTTCATCAACAACTGCCCATCTCCTTCAGCCTATCTCTGCCAGTCTTCTGCACATTGGCACTGCCCAGTAACTTAAATGACAGGGACTATGTTTCTCTTTACACTTAATATAGCCATAGGTACAAAACCAAAGTTTAAGTAACTTCTCGGGCCATAGCAGCATGTATTGCCAAGCATTAATGGCCAGCTTTGCCCTTTTTGGACATGATTATGTGCCAGCTTCTCTGCATGCAGCCAGCCACTTCAAGCTCAGTAGGCAAAAGGCACTGCATACAGATGCCTCCCAAGCTGTGTGGATACAAGGCATTGGAGGTGGAGGACAAGGTGACACCTGCACTCAGGAGCTGTGATATGGACAAAAAAGCTTCACTTACCTCCTTCTTGAAGATGGAGTCAAATCCAGCTATTTTATTGCCTTTGGTGTCAATGAGGGATCCCTGAGGTTCACAGGTGATGACATCTCGGGTCTGCTTCGGAAGTGGCAGTAGCTGCCGCACCTTCTCCAAGCTGTCAGATTGACGGTCCCCCAGTTCTTTCTGCACAAGTGGAACAGAGGAGACTTGAAGAATCACTCAGGAAAAACCATTCAAAGCCTACCTGTGCCTCTTCTAGTGTCAACCTCCATCCCTGCATTACCTCTCACCTTTGCACCCTTCAGCCTTACAGAGCCATTGGGGCTGCTGCTTCATATAACAGTGGCAACAGGACATTCATGAGATATAGGTAAATCTGCAGAGTTGGACAATCATGACATAGCACGCACTGCTCCCCATACAGTGATTGGTGTCCCTCACCCTGAGTTTCTTGACAAGATTCATGTACGCCCGCTTGTTCTCCTCCATGCTGCCCTGAGAAATGCTGGACATATCAGCAGCAAGGGTACCGTTGATGAGAACACTCAGCATGTCCAACACAGTGGTGAAGAGCTCGCTGTTGGTCAAAGCAGAAAGGTCTAAGTTACCTGAGAAGCAGATAGTAAGCCCCTGCCATTACATTAACACCAAACATTATCAGATTGCCCACAGTACCACCTACAGTCAGTACCACTGCCAAGAGCTCTTTAGATTAACTTCCTGCACTAATCCTTTGCTTATACACCACAGGGTATTCACAGTTGAGTCAAGTGCAGTATCACCAATTAAGACTGGCCTCCTGCCTACCCATTCAGCTTCTCCAAAAAGCAGGTCCAGACTCAGCTCTCTCCTGATTATCTCTCTGCATCTGGAAAGCCAGTTTTGCTCTGGATACGTCAGAGTGCACTTGGATACCAGGACCTAAGTTGTAGCCTGCTATTACTCCAAAGTCTCTTCCACCTGTCACAGTACTTCTGTCAGATCATCTACAGAGACTGCTAGATCACATGAAAAAAAAAAAGGGGGCCATGCTAATGACTACCTCCCTTGGAAAGTGTATGAATCAGAAGTCAGACAGACAGAGAATTACTTGTTTGACTGCATGTCCACAGTGCCACTGCTGATGATGTCCAGGAGAAGCACAGCCCATTCAGTTGTCTGCTGAGTACTGCGTTGGACTGTGTCAAACATTCCCCCCACCTGGCAGAGAAAAGTAGTTTATTCACAAGGACCATCATGAAGAGACACTAAGATTTAAAAGCAAGAAAGGATTCTAAACCAGAATAACCCCTATGCTAGAGCACCTCCTACTGAGAGCTGAAGAAGAATGTAATCAGATGGCCAAACTTCACATGCAAGTCGTGCTGTGGACTGCAAAAGCATTGAAATGGGAAGGCAACACCTGCAAAACAGTGACCAAGGCTTTGGCTTTCATCCTGGTGAAAGAGAGCAAGGGAACTTTTCTATGCATGCTAACCCACACAGGACTCAAGACCTAGAAACAGCACAAGTGCCTCTCCTGCTTCCCTGCTTCAGGACATATATAGCCCTAGCAGTGTGTGCAAGTTCCAAAGAAAGGAAAAAAAGACAGACAGTTCTTCACCCCAGAAGTTAAGCTCTTTTTTCTGCAACTGCTCACCAAATTCAGACGTAGTTTCAGGGCCTCATGCATCAGCTGCTTGGCTTTGCAGTCATCTTGGTACTGATCTTCCCTCCAATTTGTAACAATCTAAGAAATTTAGAAGAAAGGACAGACCTCACGTTGTATGCTGATATTCATAAGAGAGTAGTTTGTACTGTCCATTGTCCAGTGGCTCAAAGATGGTCTGCTCAAGCAGCCTATAGCAACCAGTGTAAGATCTTTGCCTTATTTAGCGCATAATCAGACAAACATCATTCCCAAGGACATGCCTGTCTGCTGGAGGAACAAGCCCTTGAATAAAGTAAGGAGACAAGCAAGGCACCTACTTGTTGGACCTGACTGTACAGAGAGGTGAGGAGGCCTTCCCGCTGCTCATCCTGTCCTTTCAAGCATGTTAGCACCAGTGACAGAAATGGCTGCTGGCTCAGCAGGGACATGCTGCAGAGAGAACAGAGATGGAGCTATACTGCCATGCTGGGTGATGAGCACAGCTAGCATTGCCTGCCCTTTCCCCAGGACTTACCTCTTCTGTTTCTGACGGTCCCGCTCTTTGCGAGATGATGACCCCAGATGTTGTCCTTTCTCCAGTTCTTCTCCAGCAGCTTTCAGTACATGGCCCTGCACTGATGTTGGAAGTTTGGCAATCAAAGGGGCCACCAGCCACACTCCTGATCTCTCTAGGGAGCTGTGACATCACAGGAGAGAAAACCAGTTTGCAGTCCAACCTATGACTCAGACTCACCCACAAGGCAGCTGCATGCTGAGTCTACACCTACCTGAGGATGGGTTTGGATTTATTGCTGGCAGGTGTAGCACTTGCTGAGCTACTAATATTGTTGACTCCATTGCCAGCAGAACTAGCAGAGCTGGTCTCTGCTGACTGCTGGAATACCTCAATGGTGGCCTTGGCTATATTTTCTAACAGGGAGTTCATCTCCTAGAGATAGGGAAGAAAATACAGCCCAAGTCTTTCTCTGAGAGCACTCACTGAAAAGGCTTGCACGTTTCAGCAGAACTCAGTACAAAGCCAGTTTGCCAACTTTACCATGGCTGCTGCTCTTTGGGTCTCAGATTCATTACATTCTTCTTATACTTGGCTTTCACAGGCCTCACTCCCCACCACTTCACAAGCAGCCACTTCAACACTGGCAACACACATCCCTTTATGGTCCCTCTGAGCAGAAACTCACATTATTTGCCGTCTGCTTAATCATGAGCTGCAGCTCCAGCGAGGACTGTCTCATAGTCCACTGATCCAGATTCTACAACACAGACATGCACACTTCATGTAAGTCCTTACCTCAGTTCAAACTATGTCAATCCACACTCTCAGGTACCATGATATTAATATCAGACCCCTCAGAGGCTACATGTTGGACAACCCCACTCTAATGCTACATTAGGCTATTACTAAGACATTCTTAGATTCTGCCAGGAGCTTGTACCTGCAAGATGCGTTTAATCCTCTGCCGCTGAGGATTTTCTCCTTCCTCATTGTCCAACAGCCGGTGCGGATAACAAATCAGCTGCATCAGCCTCTGAGCCTGTGTACTGCTCAGAACAGGATCCTGCAAGTCATTGCTGTCTTCACAGAGGGACTTCAGACATCGCTCACCTACCCACTCCTACAAGACAAGGGCAGAGTCAGAAGAGTCAAACTTACATCTGATTCCAAACAGTACCCCTGCGTTCAACTTCAGAGAGATGCAGGAACACAAACTCCTATAAATCTTATTAGCATGCAGTTATGCTTGATAATCATTTCACTTCATCAACTGTACTATACTGATTCAGCAGGCATCAGGCACAGCACAGCAATCACAACACAGGAAACATCAACTCTGACAAGTCGGCAGTGGTGAAACACAGTAGCTGCTGTTTCTTTTGATAAAAATATATGGTTAAAACTTAACAGTACACAGCCACCACCTTTCACAGGCTCCATCAACACTGCTGCTTGGGCTCAAAAGATCTGAAAGGATGACTTAAAATGATTTTGTCTACTTCCTGAAAAACAGAGGCCTGGAGCTGTCCTAAATGAAATTAATCCTGGATTGCAGTTAAGGCTAAACTAGAACATGTCTTAGGGAAAAGCATACCCCTTAACTGTCAAGTAGTGATAGAAAACACACTGTCACCCTTCGTAAAAACCAATTATTTTACTTCTCAAAGCCTAGAAGGGGAAACAAGTGACTGTACACAAGCCATTTATAAAGTCACAAGTGATAAGAAGATGATACACAGAACTATTATTGTCGGCCTCTCAATGTCAGTTGGTGGTCCCTAAAATGTAATAATAAAGGCATCAGTTTCCAAAACAAGCATGAGGTAGGTGGTACTTCATTATTGCAGGGTTTTTTCATATTGAAAATGGATTAACCAAATTCATGAAATTAATATCTAAAGCGGACTGCTATATAAGCACTTCTGCAGCTGCACATCAAGCCTGATCAGAGAATTCTTCCACTGAGAAGTGACAACCAGAGAAGAGATGAGGATCCAGTTAATGAAGCACAGGTGCTGGTGTTAAGCCTAGAAAGTTGTCAACAGTCCCTCTCAGCAGCAGACAGCACTCTAAGCACCAAGTAGAACACAAATATCAGAAATGGTAAGTTTCTGGTTTGAAATGCTTCCGAAACCACAGCCTAGATCTTCGACTTTATCCCAGATGAAGTTTCCATTTTGCCAATACACATGATCTAGTTATTTCTCTAATGCCTATTCCATTTCTTCCCTTCAGTGTTGCTACATCATAACCTCTTGAAACTTTGCTTCCTTGCATACCTATTATGCATATCCTTGGAAAGACCCTTTTTTGTCACTTACTCAGCTTCCCACCGGTATTCAGACTTTATTGGCATAATCTCACAAATAGGTATGAAGTCAACTACCAGCTCCAATCTTGAAGGATTTATGGGCTCTTTGTGACATGTTTCTTTACAGAACACAACTCTGCAGGCCATATTACTGAAACAGAGCCCCTCACCTGCATCTTCATAGGAGAGCACTATGAACAACTTTTTGAAGCACTATGGACAACTTTATCATCCCAATCACCAGATTCGTGTTAGCAACTTTGACTCAAGCCTCCTTCTTGGTTCCCACTGTGGTTAATCACAGCATTACAAAATTAACCTTCTCAAAAAGCCCACCACAATTACATTTACTAACTCAAACAAGCTAAAGGACAGACTAGCAATTATTTACACCTAAGGAAGCTTTAACTTAATTTTATACTATAATCTACTTTTATTCTCCACACCCTCATGATGAAGTCTATTATAAAAATATACACCTGAATATCAGGTAACATTTCCTGAGTTTGAGAAATCACAACCTACATTTTAAGGCATTTTACAGACATTTCAGAACCGATAGTGCAAGTTCTGAAGTATCCACTGCTTACACTGGGTGTGCTAATATGTCTAGTATAAATGAGGTGTTTAACAGCTGCAGGAATCCTGGTGGTACTCACCGGTGTCTATTGGAATGCTCAGTCCAAATCAGTGCTGCTAACAACTGGTAGGAGTAGCGATACCTAAAATACACTGTACACACACTTTCTACCTACTGTGATTCCTTCCTGTGTAGACTGGGGACAGGAACATCTATGTCTGTCAGTGCTACAGTTATGTTTCAGTAATACCAAGTATGTTGAATTTACACTCATAAATAGGTGGCTTCAGTTCTTTGGTAGGCTGGTAACATTGCTATATAGTGAGTCAATTAAAGAACAACAGCATCCCAAAGCACAAGGACAACAGAGCACTAATGCGCTGTGTTTACACATCAGTAATATGGAACACAGGTTTCAAAATGCAACTGCATCTTTCCTTTTGACAGAATAAATTTGCAACCAAGGACAAGGACACCCTTCAACACCCATTTTCATATGGTAGTGGTAACAGCCACTCCACTCTGCAACTAAGTACCTTATTAGCCAGGTTTCAGCTCCTCAAATATCACTTTTCCACAAAAGAACAGAAATACTAGTGCTGTCAGATCAGACTAAGCAGAAGATCTTTGTTGTTATTCCTTTAACTAAACAGATCATTGCAAAGCCCAGGGATCAATTAACAGCCTAGCTGCAAGCAACACTTAAGCTGCATTCTGAAAGGCACCATTTATCACTTCAAAAGGCTGTCTCTCATGCTTATCATCTTTGGCTCCAGCACACATCTCCACAAACCATTCCCAGAACTCCCCTCCGTGGACATGAGCTCTCTGCTGTTGCCAAAGTAGTCCCTGCAAACTGAAACACCTAATTCTTGACAAGTCTTAGACTATATTTTCCTAATAGTGAGCCATCCTTAGCACCATCACATGGCAGAATCATCACAGTTTCTTTACTGATATTTCAAAGAAATACCTGTCAAACCTAAACTGAAGAAAGTTTATGGGATATATCTGTCTGGATAAAGGATAAGGACAAACCTAGAGATGGGACAAACTCACCTGTTGACATATACTCCTTAGTACATACTTGGCATAAATATCCAAGCTAGCTGTTTCTACAGTTACTACTCGAGCGCCAGTCTTCCTGGTACAAGACTCATCATCCACGAGGTCATCAACACCTCCAGAGTGAGAAAAGCCAGAGCCTTTCAGTTCTGCATCTCCTATAAGGAAAGCACAAGTGTCACTTAATTGCCAGTGATAAGACTTTGGTCTATGTGTCAGACCCACAATACATCCTAAGCTTTTGTAAACTCTCCCAGCAATCAGTGATTTCTCTGCAGCTAAGAGGTATGAGCAAGCTTACAGCTCAACCAAAGGACTTCCACATATTCACCAAAACTGATCTCCTCTGGCCTTCTGTACAGCCAACCCATGTAATACATTGCCATTCTCCCAGCCCCCTAAAAACTTTCTTAGAAGTTCAGGCTAACACAGGTACTCACCCAGAACAAATACAGCCTTCAGCACTGCAAAGACTGCTCCATCCACAATACGATTCTGGGAAGCTGCCAGCAAGTGACGGTCACAAGAAGAGCGGATTCCCACCGTGGGTTTGTCTGCACAGAGGACAACGGGGAAGTGCAATACCCAGGAAGATAAAACGGCGCAGGCTCCAGAGCTGCCAAAACTATGTGCCAGCCGGTACCACAAAATTCATCTCAGAGAATTCTTAGGGTAGTCCTTCTCCCAAGTGTAACACAGGATCATTTAAGTTTCACAAAGCATAATGCCAATCATGCTGTGACAACTGAACCATGAAATCCAAATGGGGAGCAGTGCCTGTGCCATGAACTCCAAGCTCCAACAGTACCATAACCATACAAACTGGCTTTAGAGATTTGAGCTATCCGGATATTGATGAGAAGCCAAGAACAGAGCTTCCTGGACTGTTTCCCTCATCAGACAAAAAGCAAGTGTTGTGAAATAGCAACTTCTGACACCAAGTTAAGAGCCTACACAAGCCTCAAGATATATAAAAAAAAAGTGATCATTACTCTAAAGGCTTACTGACAGCAAGGCCACATCTACTGTCTGGTTTCCTGTTTCCAAGGCTCTCCTCCCCAGAATGCCTGGCTACCATAGAGTGACATAAATGAAAGGATATTGTTCTTTGTCTTCCACAGAAAGCAGTGTATCAGGCTTTGCCTGCTTTATTCAAAGCAAGCAGGACATGATCTTTAATCACAGGGTCCAGTATCTTTTTCCTTGGGGTGCAAGAGCCTCAGTACTTTCTCAATAAAGAAAAGCTCTACTTTCATTCACTTACTGCCATCTTGCTGGCATGGGTTCAGCTGGGGAGTCTTAAACAGATGGAGTAAAATCCGGCAGGTCAGACGTGCTCCTGGTTCTGAGTCCTGCTCACTGCAGGCTGTGCAAAGAAAACAGTCAACTGAGATTTCTTGAACATGAGGACAGCTGGTCCAATCCAAAAGCTATTCACAGCACACTGCTCTGGAGCATCCTGTTGAGAAGCTGCAGCAGCCTTATTGTAGTTACAAACATGGAGCATGCGCAGCAATTAACATGCATGTGAGCAAATCCATCGGTATTATCCCCAATGGCATGCACTTTGTTCTGCTTGCTCCATTTCCCTAACTTCACCCTGTCAAGAGTGGATGCTGCAAGCCCCAGAGCAAACCTAGGAAGGCTGGTAGCAGAGTAAAGTCAGAGTGACCCAGGCACTGCAGGCCAATTGGTCAGCTGGCTGCTCTAGCCAAAATGCTAAGCTGAACTATATCAGCACCAGGAGGTGTACTGCTGGAGTTCACAACTGAGTACACTGGTCAGAAAGAGTGGTTGATAAAATCTCAGTACTTGTATCAGCTTGCACACAAACTCCAGAGTGCAAAAACATTGAAAAACCTTGACACAACCAAGTTTTGATAGAAACCAAGAGGCCAGAAACTCTCTAAAGCAAAATGTTCAATTATTCAGTACTGTACTATAAAAGGGGGACTGGAGACACATTTCACAACTATGGGGTTCACAAACTATCCATTAAACATAGGCCTTTGGGCAAGAACTGAGACTAAAACCAGCTTTCTGCAGAGATGCGCTTACCAGCATTGAGGAGTGAGGGGATAGCAGCACAGCGAATCAGGTCCTCCAGAAGCAAGCACTGCCGGGCAATGAGAATGGCAACAAAGGTGGCCAAGGAATCATGGAAAGATAAGTCACTGACCTAGAAGAGAGGAGATCAGCCAGTAACCACAACAGCCTTAATTACCTCTTTCAGCAACTCCTCAGCTTGTCTACAAGCTGGAGGGTAGAAGGGCCCACAACCCCAGGTCAATGTCCAGGATCAGCCCAGGCTGCAAACACCAAAAGGTAACCCTGTTATTCAAAGCTCTTCCCCTGTCCACAGAAGACAAAGCCTCCATCCTTTATTCATTTCTGCCTTCTCCTTTTCCCCTTTAGAATGTTCGCACTTGCATCAACATTGCAGAGGAGATCATTGAAGCCACACGTCCCATTATTGGAGGAACAGCACAAAGCTTTGAGCACACCCAGCCACTCGGCGCTTAAAGACTTGCAGTAGCCAGTTAGCTCAGCACACAGGATAGCAATGTCGTTCACCCTGTTAAATAAATAATGAAAAAAATCAGAGGGTCAACTTTGTTACTCAAGCACACCATCAGGTCAGTGATTCTTTAGGGGACCCCAGCCTTAGCTCCTTCCTCACACCGCAAGACAGCCAAGAAATGGCTATGGGCTTTCTCACCCTCACCTGAAGATTTTACTATTTCAGTAGAACCATGAAAGCTCTGCCTCTCACCTGTCTGGATCATGGTGTCCCACACACACATGCATAAGTGCATTACAGACAAAACTGTAGCGGTTGGCTGGATTTTCATTGAGGCTTTTGCCCAGATTGGTGTAGGTAAAATTATGCGCAGATGGATTTTCAATGGTGTCAATCATGAACTCTGGTTCCCATAGCATGTTGGAGTCAGATGGTTCAACATTGCAGTAAATTGTGTTCTTCACCTTGGAGCAAAAGTCACTAAACAGAACAGGAAAGAGAGATTAGGAAAACAAAAAAAAAAAACTAAGCTTCCCCTGAACAGTGATAAGCAAAGAAATCCTGTGCAAGACAAGCTCTCCCCAGGCAAGAATATGTGGAAACTAAGGATCACCCTGAACCAATAATGACTCTCACAAAAAGAGTGAAGCTGGTTCTTTATTGTGGAAGCACCTGAAAGTTACCTGTGGGCTCAGTGAACACAGCATAGGAATGGCTATTCCAGCAAAGATCAGGTAAACACCTATCTCAGTCCTTGGTATCAGAGCAGTTGATGCCCAGAGAAGAGTTTAAGAGCAAATCAAGCTCCAGCATCCTTCCCCACCCTGCTGCAACTTACAACTCACAGATTTTCAGAGTTAAAGATAATGCTCTCCTCAATAGATTTTCCTCCTGCAAATCTGTTCATCTACTTTTTGAATCCTGATTTTTGATGTCCACGACATGGAATAAGTTTCATGTTAACTATGACAACTATGAAGTTTAATCTTTTGTTCTGAACCTACCACTTGTTAATTTCTATTCATTGCTTTTTGTGCTTGTATTGCAATACATATTGCACATAAAGTTAAAGATATGGAAAATAAACTGTAATTCCATATCATAACTTTAAAAACTTCTAACATTCCCCCTCAGTCCTCCTTTTCTGTGGGAAACAGATTCAGTTCCTCATTAAGTAAGTCACTGCACACCTCTGGATATCTATCCATTCACCCACCTTTGGGCCTACCTCCAGTAAATGCCTTTTGGAGTTTGTTGCCCAAACAGTAAGGCACAGTTGTATCATGACTTAAATGGTGGCCTAATGAGGTTCTCTAGTCTGTTCTCCACTTCTTTCCAAACATTTTTAACGTTTAATTTGCTTTTTGACTGTTACTGAACACTAATTAAGCATCTGTAACAGCTCAAAGATCCTTTATCCAACCTGTAGGATACATCCATCACTACAAAGAGTTTAGAAAGCAACAGGGACAATCCCATGGGCATTATTTTATGTTTAACAACACTAAACTTCATCTGGCAGTTTATCACCTGGTCACCATCACTGCACCCTACTATAACAATCTGCAGACAACTTGTGGGTTTTTATGCTTAAGCAACAGTTAAATGAGAAGTTTTGATATCATCATTCATACAACTTCCGATGCGTAGAACAGCACAAGCACTTGCAGAGTCCTACAAGATTCTTCTAGGAGGGATCACCCTCAAAATACAAACTCCTTCCCTCCATCTAACCTACAGTTTGCCTGCTAGAAGATATTCCCTTATCTTTTATCTTATTGAGTGAGCTGGCGGAATAGCTCACCAAGCCTCTCTTCATTTATCAGCAGTCTCGGCTAATGGGGGAAGTGTTGATGATTGGAGGTTTGCCAATGGGACACTCATCTGCAACAAGGGCTGAAAGGAGGATCCAGGGAACTACAGGCCTGGCAGCCTGACCTCAGTACCCAGAAAAATTATGAAGAGGATCATCTAAAGTGAGGTTGCATGGCACATGCGGGACAGCCAGGGGATCAGGCCCAGCCAGCATGGGTTCAGGAAAGACAGGTCCTGCTTGACCAACCTGATCTCATTTTATGACCAGATGATCCACCTAGTGGATGAGGGAAAGGCTGTGGATGTTTTCTACCTGGCCTTTAGTTAAGGCCTTTTACACTGTCTCCCACAGCATTCTCCTAGAGAAGCTGGTGACTCAAGGCATAGACAGGTGTACTCTTCACTGGGTTAAAAACTGGCTGGTCATACAGGCCCAGAGAGTTGTAATAAATGGAGTTAAATCTAGTTGGTGGCTAGTTACCAGTGGTGACCCCCAGGGCTCAGTTTTGGGGCCAGTCTTGTTCAATACATTTATCAATGATCTAGATGAGGGAATAGAGCGCTTCCTCAGTAAGTTTGCAGATGACACCAAGTTGGGAGTGTCAATCTGCTTGAGGGTAGGAAGGCTCTTCAGAGGGACCTAGACAGGCTAGATCGATGGGCTAAGGCCACTCATATGGGGTTCAACAAGGCCAAGTTCCAAGTCCTGCACTTGAGCCACAACAACCCCAGGCTTGGGTAAAGAGTGGCTGGAAAGTTACTTGGCAGAAAGAGACCTAGGGGTGCTGACTGACAAGCAGCTGAGTAGAAGCCAGCAGTGTGCCCAGGTGGCCATGAAGGCCAATGGCATCTTGGCTTGCATCAGGAATAACATGGCCATCAGGAAAAGGGATCATGCCCCTGTACTCAGTACTGGTGAGACCACACCTCAAGTACTGTGTTCAGTTCTTGGTCCCTCACCACAATAAAGACACCAAGGTGCTGGAGCGAGTTTAGAGAAGGGCAACCAAGCTGTCAAAGGGTCTGAAGAACAAGTCCTGTGAAGAGAGGCTGAGTGAATTGGGATTGTTTAGTTTGGAGAAGGCTGCACGGAGACCTTATCACTCTCTACAACTACCTGAAAGGAGGTTGTAGTGAGGCAGGTGCTGGCTGCTCCTCTCAAGTAAGTAATGATAGGACTAGAGGAAATGGCCTGAAGTTGCACCAGGGGAGATTTAGATATTAGGAAGAATTTCTTTACTGAAAGGGTAGTCAGGTGCTGGAAAAGGCTGTCCAGGGAGGTGGTGGAGTCACCATCCCTGGATGTATTCAAAAAAAGTGTAGATGAGGAGTTCAGGACATGCTCCAGTGGGATGGTGAAGTATTTTTGTGTGGCTTTTTTTGTTGATTTTTTTTGGTTGGTTGGGTTTTTTTTGTTGTTGTTAGTGTTTTGTTTTCTGTTGTTTTGTTGTTGGGGTTTTTTTGATTTTTTTTGCTGTTGGTTGTTGTTGCTGACTGTTGGACACTGTGAATCTTAGAAGTGTTTTCCAACAGTGACAATTATATGATCTGTGGCCATTTAAAACTTGCTGACCTGCTTTTGGGAATTCATATTCAACAGACAGGTTTCTCATTTCTATACATGTGATGATGCTCCCAAAGAACTGGAATGCACCTGTGACCACCGTACTTCCTCTTGCTCTCCGTTCAGTCCAGAGAAAGCCTTCAAAGGCTCTCAGCAGTCAGGAGTTAAGCCAGCTGACACCAAGGCACATACCACTCTTACAGCCCCTCCATGCAGGTTAACACTAAGGGTTAGACAGCCCTATGGCAAGTCTGCACTGGAAACACTAGCGGGGAGCAGGGGCTGCAAGTGAAGACAAGACGAAGCACTATACTGGGAAACAGGGCTGCCAGAATTAACCTTTCACAGGATTATGTAAGCAAAAAGCCAGGGAGATCTGCGGACTCCATCTTTGGGCTGCTAAGGGAAGAGCTCCACCAGCAGCTGGTGGGAGGTTAGTTCCCAAAAGAACTACAAAGGGCAGAAAGCCACTAAGTAAGCCCATGGGACAGAGCCTGAGGGCAACATTGCCAGAACAGAACCTGAAGAGTCAGCAGGGGCAGAACAAGGATAAGTAGTGCCAAACAGCACAGGAACAAAAATTAGAACCAAGCAGAGCAGGTTCAGAAGCAGTCCAAGGATTATTACAGAGTTGAGCACAAGAAGAGAACCACCTTTAGGATGAACTGCTCAGTCATCAAAGGTTAGTAAGAACAGATCTCTCTACATCTATCCTCTAGGAGTGGCATAAGAACAAATCTGTGGAGGTGCAGAGGACTACTGATGGCAATTTACCAAAAACAATTTGATCTAAGAGTCAAGATTATACACTGGATAATTACTACCTGTAGAACAGGAACTACTCCCAGGATTTCAGTTCCCCATTGAGAGGATCTCAGGAACAATCCCACCAAACAAGACCACAAGAAAAGCTTAAGCAAAGGTGCTATACTGGTCAGCACCCACTGCATCCCATCTGCCTCAGACTCACCTAAAGAGCTCCCCAAATTTACTTTTAAGGTGACTGCAGGAGGTATAAAGGTCGTAGAGATAGGCCAGGATACAGCGCTCTGCTGAGGAGCCATCTGAGCGGTTCATGCCATGTTTCACCACCCCACACAGACTGTATAGAGACAAAAAAATGCTGGAGCAACACAAAAAGAAAATCTGAAGGAATAACCTCGTTACACAGATACCTCCCCTGAGCTCACAGCAAGTGTTCACTGGGTAACATATCCCATCCCCCACAAATTCTGTGAGCTGAGCCCTCAGGCACAAAATTGCTGCCTTTTAGGAAGGACACAGATATATCCCTGCCCCTTACAAACTCCCAGAAGATACACTGCTTTCTTCCACATGGTGAGGGGAAGATTCCCTTACCCTTCAAAGACCTGAGCCATCTGGTCCTGGTTCAGTATAAGGCAGGAGTGGTAGTGCCGCAGCACAGCCACGATGCACAGGCACAAGCTGGTGGTGTAGCTGCCAACAAGGTCGGAGGATTTCAACAGCAGTTCTGCCTCCACCACGCTCAGTTCATTCAGCAACTGCACCCAATGACAGAAAAACCCTTCAACAGCCACAGGGGTAAGGTATGGTCAGAAATGGAGCAGGCACACCACACCCAATAGGACCTGTCAGTAACAGGACTGGCAGGCACTTTCCGCCTAGAAATGTACCTCTGGAACAGCTAGCACCCCATGTACAATGTCTCACTTGAGCAGTACAAGGGACTGTCAATACTTGGGAATCAGAGAATGGTTAGGATATAAGAACAGATAGTAGCAGGCAGCATGTTTGGTAATTCTGTCCTGCATAAAACTCATTCGGCTCCTTTTTTTAAGGCCACAAGCCTCAATTCTGTTAGCAACCATAGCAAGGCTTCAAGAGATGCCTGGCACAGGCTGCAGAAACAGCAATAGCATTTTACCAGGATCCAGAAGGCAACCTATGCTGCCATGTGCCAAGGAACCTTTCAGGGGAGTGAGGTGGGAGAACTGCCAAAAACACTTCTCACTCAGAACAAGTCTGTTTTGCAGAGAGGAAGAGGGATGAAACACAAGTCCTTTGGAGACACCCTGAAGCCTCTGGAAGAATAATCCTCAGAACAGAACATGTAATAACTACCTGCCAGGACCAACCTATTCCTAATAGCCATATCCCAGGAGCACTGCAATGACCACCCTCCATCAAACAGATCAAAGGGTCATAAATCATCCCAGGAGCAGCCTAACTACTGCAGCACAGATCTGATACCTTTCAGGCTGATGAACCCTTCCAAGGAAGCATTTGAGCACACTGTGCTTACCTGGATGGCAAAGTCAATAAGACCACTGATATTGAGTGAATACTCCATCAAGTCAAATATGAACTGCACATGCTGTACCAGAGGCAGGTGGTATGACATTCCCAAGGCAAAGCTGGTGATCTGTTCCAAGACATTGCGAGATACCTGCAAGTGCAAGACAACACACAGTACTATCTCCCCTTGCAGAAGTCTCTCTGCAGGCCCATCTCCCTTCTCCTCCAGGAAGCTGCTCTCAGTAATGCAAAGGGACACAGTCAGGGTCCAAAGACAGCAGTCCTGAAAATTTCATACCTGAGATGTGACTTGGTGCTGATCGAAGTGAGAAAGGTGCTGGAACTTTGCAAAGATATCTTCAGCTGTTGGGAATGCTTCTGGCTTGCTCCTTTTCCTCTTCTGTCCTTCCTCTCCGCCTACCAAAGTTGAGAGGATCAGAAAACAGTATTAGGCTCCCCTCCTCATCAGAGAACAAGACATCAAAACCTGCCAGTAAGCCCAACCCCTGACATGCAACACAGCCAAAAAGCCTGGAGTCCCAGACCTTACACTAAGGGCCATCTTGAACTCAAGACAATAAACTGCTGAGGAAGGAATTGCTAACCTGAGAATGACAGTAGGGTTAACATCTAATTTATCCTAAGTGAAAGTACTCTGTGGAAGGGAAAAATACTTCCTCTCTCAATTCAGAGGTATCAGATTCCCTGATGAGAGCAAGTGTTCTGGATTGGAGATGCTTAGTCTCAAATTTTTTTTTTGTCAGAGCACTCCATCTTTTAAGGAATCATCTTTCTACCACATTTCAAGTTGCCTTTCAGGAATCAGGTTAAGAGAGAAAAAAAAAAATCTGTCAGATTCACATCTGATGGAATTCAGAGGCTTTTCTACTAATCTTGACAAAACTTTCAAAATTTCCCATCCTAGGTGTATAGCATGTGCCCCAAGTATAACAGCATGGTCTTTGCCAAATATGCATATGCAAAGTCCTGTTTATTTCTCATGCAGAGATCTAAATGCAAGAACTAAAGAACTGAGATTTGAAAAGGCAAAGTTTTGGCCAGGGTCTCACTCTGAGCTGATATGACTCAATCTTCTTCCAAAGAAAAATTCAATTAAACACATACTGTCAGCAGGTAATCAATTGTTACTTGCTGGTTAGTATGCTTGGGAACAGAGCACCATTCCAGACTCTCAGTGACTGATATAGCTTATCAGACACAGTGGGTTATATAAAAATCCTTCCACTGTGAGACTCCAGACAAAGGAGACAGCCAACTGAAAAGACACTCCTACTTCAGAAATGAGTGTCTCAAGCTCTACTAACCTGTTTCTGCAGTGCTCTTTCTGTTTAAGACTTTTAGAATGTCTTTGGTTATTTTCTTGATCGTATGCCGAGCATCATCCCGTTGTTTTCCAACCCCAAAGAGAACTACCAACCGTTGGTTACACTCGTGACTGCATGACTCCTCCTGAGAACCAAGAGAGACAACTGTATTAGCAACCATGAGGCTGAATGCTTTAATCTTGTTTCAGATTTGGATCCCGTAAAGGAAATTGAAAGCTTCATCTTATAAGATGCTCTGAGAGAAAAGGAGTAGATCACTTCCTGCAGCAGTGCAGGAAAGCATTACTGCTCCTCACCCACTCACAGCAGTTTCACAAAGAAACAAAGCAGCCTCATGACCAGCAACAAGGGGAGCAGTTATGAGCAGGCCTCATACCTGAGGAATAGGAAAGTGTGTTGCATACTGGATGTGCCGAGGCTGGTCATACAGGGATGCTAGCATTCCTTCCACAGACTTATCCTTCAGCAGAGGCTTTGCTTCCTTTTCAGTATCTGTTTTCTCAGGGGAAGGGCTGGCTTTAGATTCACAATGCATTGGAGGAGAAAACATCTAGGGAGGCATAAGGCCAAGAAAAGGTAGTTAGGGAATATGGTAATGAAACAGTAAAGATTGCTGAAGGAAGGTACATCTGCTCAGGCCTAAAAAGGGGTGGGAAAAGGGAGGGTTGGTGAAACATCCAGTTCTTAGGGCAATGACCACGGCAATGTGCTAAAACCACTATTACCATTTCTGCTTCTGGTTCATGTTGTTTTATATAGAGTTAAAAACAATAGGAATAAATAACCATGAATTAGTATTTTGGGAACAAACATCTCCACAGAACAAACATGGATTCTGGGAAAGCCATGAGAAAGCCACATAGTGCTGCACATCACACCTGCCTAAACATGTACCTTGATAGGCTAGAATTGTCTGAAGGAATGTATGTACTCAGGGATTTTTCAACTACCACAAATTATTTTTATTACTAAGTGCTTTGAAGTATTCTGCAACCATTAATTATGCTGACAAATATTATGAAGAACAGTAAAACTGAAGTAGTACTGAAGGCTACACAGTTCGATGGTAACAGACCTGTGTCTTCTCCCAGACCATCAAGAAAACCCCATCCAACAGTAACTGGCCACTCCCAATCTCCTGGAGCTATCATGGTCACCCATTTCCCTTCCACTTCCAAGCAGCCCACTTCCCACCCTGCCCAACCATGAGGCTAGCAGACAGAGTGCAAGAAATACCATGAATGACTAGGACTCACTCTATTCCAATGGATCCCAACCTGCATAAACAGGTTATATGGACTTTTTCATAGTGTCAGCTGTCTTACAACTCAGGCACTTCTGGCATACTGGCCCTACACAGCTGAGGGAGTACTGACACAAAAGTGAGGCCATGTGCTGCTCCTGGTCCCACTACAACCTACTGACCTACTTACTGAGTAGCAGGTAGAAAACACAGGAACATACCGAAAAGTCTGTCTTCTCCATGTCATCAAAGAGCATGCTGGAGTTGTGGTCAATGTCCATGGGCTCAGAAAGACCTGTGTCCTGGAAACAGGAAGAGAGCTTTACATCTCCATGATACACAGAGGAACAAGAGAATATTTGTTTACTACAGCACTCAATGTCCATGTTGAAAAGTGACAGCAATATGGCAATGCACCCATGATGTCTGAAAAGTTGGATCCAAATCAGGAAAGTGATTCTACCCCTGTACTCAGCACTGGTGTTTTGGGCCCCTCACCACAATGACACTAAAGGCATTACAGCATGTCCAAAGAAGAGCAACAAAGCTGATGAATGGCCTAAAGCACACATCTTACAAGTTGCAGCTGAGAGAGTTTGGGTTCTTTAGCTTGGAAAAAAGGAGGCTCAGGGGAGACCTGATCACTCTCTACAATTACCTGAAAGGCAATTTTACAGAGGTGGGAATAGGTCTGCTCTCCCAAGTAACAAGTGACAGAACAAGAGGAAATGGCCTTAAGCTGCACCAAGGGAAGTTTAGATTAGATATGAGGAGGAATTTCTTTACCAAATGGGTTATCAGGCCCTGGAACAGCCTGCCCAGGGAATTGGTCGAGTCCCCATCCCTGGAGTTCTTTAAGAGTTGTGTAGACGTAAGTGCTGAGGGATATGGTTTAGTCAAGGTCTTCTCAGTGTTACGTTAATGATTGGACTAGGTGATCTTAAAGTTCATTTCCAATCTAGGAAATTCTGTGATTCTGTGTAATATGCAGCAAACATCAAATAAAGGCCTCATGCAGCACCTTATTCTATGCTGCTCTGCTCTAAGCAGTGCAAGATTTTTCTGTCTACACCTTTACATCCCTCAGGTCCCTCTCCAGCCACTTAAAACATAGCCTTCTACTTTTGAAGCTGAAATGCTAAGGATGTAAGTCAGAGGAAGGAGAAGCATGAGTCACTGATACATCGTTCAGCAGCTAATAGCAAGGAGGCTGCAAAGCTGGTTAAAGCAGGCAAGCACAACACAGGGACATGTATATGAGGGCCATGGTGCTTGTGCTCTCACCTCTAGCTTGATACCACTGTTTCCCTCTGCCTCCTTCCTGTCATGCTCTTCAGCAGGGTCATCAAAGGGAGAGGGTGGGCGAGGCCCATGAGAATCCATGGCAAGATCACCCCGGGAGATGAGTGTGCACATGTAGATGTTGTGAGAGAAGACATCATGTCGGATTAGCTCACAGAAGAGCAACACCAGGTTAAAGAACTCCACCTTCTCATTTTCCTTCCCAGGATCAGCTGAAAGGACAGAACAGTCAGGGCTATCAGAGTTCCTCTGCAACACTCTGAGCAACACCTAACCTAGGGCTAGAGAAAGTGTTTCCAGAGATCTCAACAGCCTAAGTGACTGATACAGAGCCCTGAGATTACAGCAAGGGCTAAAAGGCAAAAAGCCCAGTTTCAACAGGAAGCAAATAAAAAAGTCAAAAGCTCTCCAGTTAGTCTCACAGACCAGTGACATAGGACATTAGCCTGGAAGTGCCATTCCTGGGTGTACAAACAACTGCCTGCTCATTCAGACTTGTATCCTGCCCCTCTTAATCTGTTTGCAGTACTTCTACTGAGAGAATATGACAGAGTTTTGCCACATACTAGTTAGAAACCTCCCTCTATTTCTCAGCTTAAATTAAATCCCAATTAGGCTATACTCATTTATCCTTGGACAAAGACAGCTCTTGTTAACAGAAGTGCTTTTTCATTATCTTTCTGTCATCTGGCCCTCCAGACTGCTTCCCCTTCCTCTACAATGTATGCTCTGTATTGCAAGGAAGGCAGAGACGGAATTTAGGTGCATACAAGAAAATAGCACACAAATTCAGAAGAGGGAAATCTAGGAACTTGTGGTCTTCCAGTTTCTATTACATACTTAACATAGGAGCTTGAGTGTCAAGGAACTGCATAAGGACATCCTGAAAGACAGGAGCGCTGGCTGCTGAAAGAGAGCCCGAGGAGATAGAGCCCTTCTCATCCACAACTTCAGAGTCCCCACATCTCTGTAGAAACAGAAAAAAAGGACCAACTGCTGTCACAGAGGAGAAATTCACTATCCATAAACCCTAAAAAAGAAGTCTTCAAGAGAATTTTCTTATCTTGCACTTATAAGAAAGCCACCACATAGGTTTCTGCAAGCTGCTCTGCAGTCTTCAGGTATGACAGTACTTCCACACTGCAATCATCTTCCTTCAAACATATCCAAGAAATGGGTTACACATCATCCCACAGGCTCTAACCTACTTTGGGTTACATGAAGCAAATGCCGTAACCAACAGCACCAGTGTTAAGAGTCATTGTGCTGATCAGCCTTTTATTTTTGGCATAATAGATAATCATACGTAGATCACCTCTGCTCAATTTTATTGCTGCTAGCCTTCCAGGAATAAGGACTTACCTCAGCCTCTATCTCTGCTTGACGCTTCTCCAGGAGTTTGGCCACGACCATAGCTCTATGGCGTCCAGAGCGTTTATAGCTGACAGCCCACTCACAAAGCAAGGCCACCACTGCATCATCATCTGGTGAGATCTGTTGAGATATAAGGGCTACAGTGAGAACCTGAGCCAAACAGAAGAGGTGAGCAGGTGACCTCAGGTTGGATGTTAACAGCAAGTCTACTTCTAGTAAAGCACAGCTTGAAGAGTGCTACATTCTCCTCTTCCTAACATGAAGGACAACTGTCAAGCCAAAGCTTTGCAACATGAGGTGATCCACAGGCCTTGACAAATCTCCAGGCTGGTTTTGCTTCAGAAAATCATTTATCTTTCAGCCCATCATCTTTGGAGTGCTAATCTTAGCGCAGAGAGAAACAGTTTCTCAACAGGATTATACAATGTATGCAAACAAGCAATTCTGCAGCTCACTTCCAGGAACTGGTTACACTATGATCCTACACATCATAAATATGTCACCTCCCAGGCTGAGAGGAACTTGAACTGTGAACTCCCAGACTCCCAGGAAGTAGCTGCCAGTCCAGAATTTGACAAGGCCAGCATTTACCTCTCTCTGACACCAAACAAAACTTTATAATCAATCTGCTATCCAGTCTGATGTCTCCCATCAGGAGAATCTCCTCAGTTAGCTGTTTGGATTCTCTTAAGCTTACATATATTTGTTAGCATAGACTTTCTAGAGCACAGACCACCCCCATTCTCACTTTAGCACCTTCCTAACTTAGGGCTGCATGAAATCCTTTTCAATGGAGATCACGTCTCTTGGACAAAGGCCACTACCTAGTCAGCTCTCTGCAGACACAGGACAGTAACCATGGAATATAAACAAGAACATAGCCATGTCTAAGACCAGGGCCCAGCAGCAAAGTCCCAAGGTACCTCATGACTGTCTTTAGTTGGACCTAGCCCAAATATTCTGTTATACAAGGAATCCAAAGAGTTGCTGAAGTCAGATCGTTCAAAGCTGTGACCGTCCAGAACTTCTAAAGTGTGCAAGACACGGCCAATAGTGAAACCTAGAAGGGAACAGAGAAGAGAAATGTGTGTTTGGCACCAGGTGTATCAAACTCTGGAGCAAGTTTCTGTGAGTTTCTGTTCAGGAGACTGGCTAAGGAAAGCTGTACCAGTTAGGCAAGTGTTCACCTAGCTTAGTATCCCGACTCTCAGTGGCCACCAACAGGTGTTAGGAGAAAGCACCAGAACATATCACATACACAAAAATACAGTTCTCTGATACACACTTCCAGCTTCCAGTAACAGAAACTCCCTCTGTACCTGGGAAAATGAACCCATGCAAGATTTTGCAATGGAAAGAAAAGGAGTCGTTTGGGTTTGACTGCTGCCAGTAAACACCAATGGCAGAAAATAGGAAAAAGAAAGGAAAATAGCCAGACAGGAAGTTTCTCAGTGCAACACATGGAACAGGGGGAAGAGAAAATTTAACATACAGCAAGTTACCTGCTGTGGTTTCCTGGCACTTGTCAAATGACCAGCGAACCTCCACAGCCTGGCCACGTTCCTTTATCTGCTGCTCAATTTCGCGCAGCTTTGCCCGAACCTAAAAGCGATAGACTTGTGTAAACATACAAAAGTATGCCTTAGAAGTCCTGTGTACAAAAGTACCAGAAAACAAAGAGCATGACAGCTACTCAAGGTTAGATTTTGCCCATCTTCCAAGGACATTGCTGTCTTCCTTATAGCAGAATGGGAGCAGTTAATTCCTTGGGAGCAAGACAGCACCTCCAGATCTGCTTATCTGTGAAAATTTTGAAAGACCTAAGATACAGCTATTATCCTGGACCACAAGAGCTTTTTTAATCGCTACTCACTTGCTGTGTAAAGGCTGAGTTCCCTCCTGGCATGGGCAAGTTCGATGGGGCTATAGGCAAGTGGTCCAATGGAGAGCCAGTTTTTATTCTGCTATCAGTCAATGAGTAATGCCACACAAGAGCACTTGGGCAACACAAAATTATACTCTAAAACAGATTAAAAAAGTCAGTATCATTGAGCAGATCAAGGTCAAAACAATTAAGTTAAATTACTTCCTACAGAAATAACCAGTCCTTTATCCCACTGCCCAGGCCTTCATCATCCTGTACACGTATTTACTACTTGGGGTTTTTTTTGTTCTGCCCTCTGAAGGAGTCTTTCGACTACAGACCATACTAGAGTAGAATGGAGTAAACTACTATTTTTGCTGCACTGAGTTTCTTGTCCTAGGTATGTTTAGGAAACCAAGATCAGTTTTACGTTATCCAAAAGAAGCAACATTTTGCTGCAGAGCTCCCTGCTGTTTCTAAACAGAACTTATCTTCTACAACTCACACCATCAATCAGCAACAATTGTAGTTCAGGAGCAGCATTTATATTAGTGACTTACAGCCCACATCAAGAGTAAAGTGTGAAAGAAATATGAGTCAACAGACTCAAAGTCATTATGCTGCATTATTTCACAATTACAAGCATGGTTATGGTAATTATTGTAATAACAATACGATTACATAAGTGTTTGCATTCTTTTATGATCTTATACAGACAGACACACAAACACAAAGCTTCAATTAACAATTCCTAGGATATACTCTTACAGCTCCTGGCTCACAAGGAACCAGAAATTAAGATGGACAACTAAGGCTGTTTTAAACACTCAAACCTAAGACTCCATCATATCTCAAGAACATATGAGCAAAGGTTAATTATGTATGCTGTTAGAAATGGATCTGTTTCCAGCCTGACTTTCTGCAGCTCCAACTTCCAACCACTAGATCTTACTCTGCCTTAGCTTTATCTACTATCTGCAAATCAGATCTGTGTATCTTCTATTGAAAGAGCTCTTCTGAGACATACTAAAAAAGATCAGACAATCATTAACGGTTTTGATCCTTTTAAGCAGATTGTGTTCAAACACCAAATCAGCCAAATCTTTGAGGTATATATGCTCATATATTTTCCCAAAAGTAAGCTTTGCAAACAAAGGATTTTTATATTTAAAAAGCTATATTCTATCACACAGAACTAGTGGGAAAAACAAAACAACCAAACTTTCTGTTAAAAAAGTGACCAAGAAAGACCTAATAATATGAAGGGGTTATTTATAACCCCCACGTTCTCTAGCCCTTGTATCATTACTTCTAGCCAATTATACTCGAAGAATTTTCTTTCTATCCTGTTTGAGAGCTGGCTGGCTGCTTCTTGATCCTGTTAGGGGTCCTTGAACTCATTTCTCCGTTGAGCTGCAGGTTCCCAAGCTCCATGTTCTCTTCCTCTCCACCTCCTGCTCCATCCTTCATCCTTTGGAAAATCCTCTATTTTAACATGCTCCTTTCCTATTCTGGAAGGGGCAATCTCTACTGCCTCTGCAGGGTCCCATCTGACCTTGTCACTCTCCTCTTGAAGGAGAAAAACACAACCACGAATGCACACTGAACAAATCTCACATTATCTCCCTTGACACAAGGACAGTATGGACTGAGTCTCACAATGACACAACAGCACTTGCCTTTCAAACATCAATAAGGCTTCAGCAACCTTTCCCTTTTACCACAAAGTAAGGTTTAATAAATTCCAAGTATAAAGATTACGAGTTTAGAGTTGTTCATCTTCATAACCTGCTGCTGCTCCTGAGGTAAGTGGTTTGCCTAAACCTGTAAGGTTCTTCCATAAAGAAGCGGAAGGGGTTGGTTTTGTGTGTTCTGGTTGTTTGATTTGTTGGAGGTTTTTTTGTTCTTTGGGGATGGGTTGTTGTGATGAGGGGTTGGTTGTTTTAAGAGTTCACAAAACTACAAAGCACTCTTTATTGCATAATTTCCTTTCCTAGATGACAACCTGTTACTGACATACACAAGACAAAATATCCCTTTCTTTCTCATCCCTTCTTCTGCAAAGCTTTCCCAGACATTCAAGGCATCTGTGAACAAAGCAAAAGGCTCTATTTCAACCCAGTTTCTTCTTATGTAAGTCAGTCAAAGGCACTGCTACAGCACTGATGTCCAGTATGAAAGCTCTGTAAAATGTCAAAGATCTACCCTTTGACAATCATGGCTTGATACTTCTGTACTCAGGAAGATGCTGACTCAGACTGTAAGGATTCTTCTGTGATGGCATATAACAAACTGTCCCTGTTGACCCCACTACCACCAGCCTACCTGGAGGATGCAGCTGAGCCCATATACCACTGGCCGGTGCTGGGGGCACAGCAGTAACTCACTAAAAGGGCTGGGAGGAGGATTCCCTGCAGCTGGCTGAGGGGTAGGTGTTGAAGGAAGACCATTTCCTGTCTGGGCAGACAGGATGTGGGGTGGGTGCCCACCAGCACCATCCAGCTGCATAGCAAGCCTGCGGGTGCAGAAGTAGGCCAGACGTCTGGACAGGTATGCAGACTGCACAAACTCTCCAGAGTACTGTAGGGGAGAGGAAGAGCAGAAAACATCCTCATTACAAGCAACACAAGAGAAACCTGCACCATCCCAACATAACATACTGTATGGCATTGCAGAGACAGGCCCTTTTTACACAGAGCTCCTTAACATCATTGATCACCCACCGACTATTAAGCATCAGAAAAATTTTTTAAATGCTCTATGGCAACAACTTCCTGTATCAAAATGTATCTACATCCAGCCTTCCCAAGGTTTCAAAGGTCTGCCTAGAATCTGTTGCAACAGACATTAAAGAAAGCAGTTTCCATGTAGTGGTGCACAATGAGCCCAACTATCACTATTACATGGGCAGGGATTACTAATTGCAGTGCAGGGAAACTGGGTAAAGAAGAAAGCAACAGAAGAGAGAAGGATATCCTTCAATGAGCAGAGAGGAATGCTGAGGGATGTTCCGCAGTGTTCTTGGTGTAAAATAGCTCATCATTCCTTAAGCGACAGGAAGGAGACTGACAACAGAAGTAGTCAGCATGTTCCTGAAGCAAGCCAGGTATATATTTCTCACTCGCAGTAGCAGGGGTAGAAGCATTTTCAGAAATTCATCTTCTCCAGACCGTATCTTCTCAAAGCACTCAAGGACCCAAGTCAGAAATTCATGCCGGTCCAGCATGCCATCCTGCACACAGATAAAGACAGAGAAAACACAAAAGCTGAAGCAACATTCACTAAGGAAAGCAGCAACAGCTGCTTGCTTTGCAACAGTGGAAATAACTCCAGAAGTTTGCACAGTTCTATACTACCCCTGTTCTACTACTGAACTCAAAACTGTATCCAGACCTAATGGTCTAGTTACTGAAAAAGAATCTGCAAAAATAAACCATTTTGCATTCACTTCCGCTGCTATGCACCCACCCAGCAGCCCCCCTCCAGTACCTCACCTGGAACATGAACATAGCCAGTTTCTCATTGTAGTCCCACTGCTTCAAAGATTGTTCCACTTCCTGGGGCATTGGCCCAGATGGTGAGCCACAGCCTGGCCCTGGGAGCTGTCTATAGAACTCTGCAATTTTTTGCAGCTGCTCTGACAGGTACTTTGTGATGATCTGCGTCCATTCTGAAGAAGAGGAAATGGGTTAGGAACGAGTACTGCAGAAAACAAAAGCAGGAAAGAACCAGCCTGGGGTGCAGGTGGAAACCCAAGAGATCCTGCCACTAGAAAAGGACAGAAAGACAAAAAAAAAAAAAAAAGTGTCACAATATATTAGCTTTGCTTGGGGCCTGGGAGTGATAGGAAGGAAGAGGCATCCACAGAAACAGGGAACAAGAGAAAAAAACTTCTGTCTTTGGTGAGGAGCATTACTTTGCACAAGAAAAGTTGGGAAGAAAGATTCCTTAACTGCAGCTGTTGAAAATCAGCAGATGGAGCGAAGAGGCTTTCCAGCAGGGAGCAGTGTTAGGCCAACCTGGTTTAGCATCTGATAGACAGCAGAAACACTGGAAACACTTCAACTCTGAATTTGTTCCCAGTATCTTTCAGATATCAGTGTCAAGCAGTATCAATGTATCAACAGTTTTTAAAAATAACTGGGTTTAGTAAAACCTAACCGTATAAGAGACAAACTCAATACACAAAGTGACAGCACAATTACATGTCTGGGACAATGCAGATGGCAAAACCCAAGGCAAAATATGAAAGAACATGAAACAAACAAAGACTTACAGGGTTAGCAGTAGGACAAACACTCAAAGAAACAGGAAAGTAAATGGAATAAATATATCTAACAAACAAATCAACTTCCAGAAATAGAGCAGGCTGAGAAGGAACCATCTGGACCAGTGCTCCACATAAAGTGCTTACCAATGAAGGGATCAATGACATGACGCTTTTTCACCTTTGTTTCAGTGATGGCAGCATAATAGGCACAAGTCATTTTGATGAGCCAGGCTGCTCTCATTACTGGAACGGTGTATTTTGCCAAATAACCAAAGACCTCTTCCTTCTTGCTGAAGATGGGCACCTGTAGCAGAATTGAGAGGGAGAACTGCAACCAAAGACTTAGATGGAAACTATTCAAAAGCAATTACATACACTGTAGGCACTGCAAGCTGTTACAAAAAGTAAAAAGGGAAAAGGTACCGTGTTGCTATGTATCTCAAAAAACTGCAAGAATTCACTTTCGGTCAGAGAGCAACAATACCACAGCTTCATTTCAGTATAAACAGAAACAAAACAAATTAAAAGAACACAGAAAACATAATTAGATCACTGTAAATCCTTGCCCTAAATCCTGAAAACAGCTTTGGGGATATAAACAACTACAAAAGATACAGACTAAGGACTGAGTCATAAAAACAGAGTATCTACTATACAGTCTAAAGATAGGACTCTTCATTTTGTAAACAAAAGAGGGCAGTTACAAAAGTCACATATTATTATTAATAGCCAACAGAACACTATAAGAAACAGGGAATTGAGTACCATAGTAGGAAGGAAATAATTAATCCAAGATACAAAATTCAAGTTACAACGTGTGAAGATACCAGTGAAATCATCAGACTACAGATCTATAAACCAGGAACCACAACAAGAGCTTGTTTCCACAGGATACTAGGGAGAGCAAAAGTATGCATGTGTTCACAGAGGAATGAGACAAATTCACTGAGAATGGGTCTATTTGATAGGTATCTATGTTTCCTACATTATTTTCAACTATTCTCTGATGCCTCAAAACACAGACTACGTGGTTACCAACAGTTGCTGCTTTCATGTCCAAGTCTACTAAAACTGATGGATCCCATTGCATGGAACTGGGAAAGGCCTTGAAGAGTTCAAGTTTTCACAATAACCTCAGGACACTGACAGTCAATATGCAAAAGAGGACACAAGGACTAAATTTATAAAGATACAGATTACAGGAAAATCTGATTACTTTCCCCCAACATTTAGAACACCAAGGACCAGACAAACTCCAGCTTCCAAACTACATGCTCTGCTACCATTTCACAACTGGGAGTTTTTCCACAAATCATACTAGATTCCAGAGTTCCAGAGTAAAGGCCCACGAAATCTGGCCTGATAGCAAGGGGAGCTAACACTCTGTAGAATTCACTGCTACCAGGGAAATATCTAGCCCTGGGCCCCAGGGCACAGAAATGCTCTAACTTGTCTGAAACCAAGTTATAACACACATACTATTCTCAGCTTAAATTCAGAAACATGTGTCACTGCAGCAGAAGTCTATGAAGTTATTCAGCTGATTATTTCCAGTAATTGTCACTATGACTTTTGAGTTCTTAAAAAACCCTCTACATGATCCTAATCTATAAACAGCAGACCAAAGGCAACATCCTCAGCTGTCCTGAAAATCATATGAACCTTAAAATAAATCAGTCATATCACACAAGCCAAAAGACAAAGCTCAACACAACCTCCAAACAACAGACAAGGGGGCAGATCTTTGAGCAGGGGCAACTACAGCCAGTGCACTACAAATGCTGGATATGCCCTTCAAGCTGAAAGCTTTGAGACACAGAGAAAAGAAATTTCTCCTAAGTAGTAAACCTTCCACTATATAAACACTTCAGAAACAAGCACATATTAAATTGTCCTACCAGGCAACCTCTCCTATAACATACCTTCTTAGCGAGATGTGTGAGGGGCTTAGTTCCAGCCAGATCTGTGAACCAGTTGTTTATGGCACTCTGAGAACGTGCTGTCACCAGCCAAAAGTTATCCTTCTGATTCACCTGGGGTTTCCGCCTTCCTGTGTCAGGCAGCGTATTGCACCGCAGCTTTTCTGCGATAATACTGCTAAAATTTGAACTGATCTGGAAAAAAAAAAAAAAAGAAAAAAAGGAATGCTTCTAGACAACTTGTACAATAACCACGTTGGAACTCAAGTTGAGACTGACACAAATCTCTAGCAATACTTGTCAAACTAGACAGAAGGCATCTTGGACAGATATCAGCCAAGGAAAACAATACACTATGCTTATTGATTGCCTTCCATTCCAGGTCATTACTAGTCCTCTTGCTGGGGAGGCCGGGAAGTTAATACCTTGATTTTAGAGATGGGTAAAACATGATTACAAAACTGCCATGTTTAAACTGCCAGATGTTTCAAACAATCTTACTTCTACCATGACCATAATGTAACCAAGCCAATAAAAAGGTTCCCACTCCTGGTATCCTAGTCTTCTGATTAAACACAGAATATAAGGCAGTTTAGATATTAGGTTTAACAGAGACTGCAGATACAGACCTGCTCCTAAGAGTAAAAAGCAAGACAAGAACCTGCTCTCTCAGAGGTAGGATACAGTTCCAAACAAATGCAGAACTTCAACTCTACCAGAACAGAGTGCTTAGTCCTAAAAACCAGTCCTAAAGGGAAAGGTCTCCTGATTCTGGACACAGTGAAGTGAGATTCAGTAACGTCCAGGAGCTTGCCCATACAAGCACCAGTCCTTGATAATGCCACACACCACCCTGATGGGTCTCACCTTCGCTGGGTTGAAATTGACATTTTTGGCACTACCATGCTCATCCCCAGAGACTGCCGGCTGGTTATTGAAACCTTGCTTGACGTTCAAAGCAGTCAGCTCATCCTGCGGGGAAAGGACGATCAGAAGGCCCGGCAAGGCCTCTCCACGCCAAACGCCCGTAGCCTCTGTCCCTGCCACAGCGGCTCAGGCAGCGTGAAGACAGGGTAAGGTGAGGGCTCGCAGGATACCGGCCAGCCTCCCTCAGGCCCTCGCTCTCAGGCAGCGCCCCAGGCCAGTGCTGGGACACAGGAACCGCGGGTCCCTCGGCCAGGCCCTCCACCCACATCCGTCGGGAAGGTCGCCTCACGCCCAGCC
>JANHFX010005005.1:0-28158 GCA_027560015.1 Chloroceryle amazona
CCTGTGGTTACTGAAAAAGAAACGAGGAGTTAAAAAGTCAATTCCATTTAAAATATGATTCTGACTGTACTTCAGATCATTTAAGTATTAAGTGATAGATAAATAATAGTGAGTTTTTACAAAGTAATTCAAGAGTTCATTATTGCAATCATAAAAGTCAGCAGACTGAAGGAAAGGATTTACATTTTATCATCCAAATTTACTCAGCAGGTCACAGACAAAACCTAGACTTTTAGGACTCCAGACCTTTTCTCCATGTATACTATACAGTGGCTTAATATTTCTTCTGGATATCAATGTGTCATTCTAACATTAGTGTTAAAACTATTTTAAAAACTCACTCAGAGTTCTAAACTGTAGAGATATTTCTTTTAGACATGGACATGATGTGTTGGACTGATCATGGCATAAGCTGTTATTTATGCAGATTTTTTCCTTCAAAGACCATTTGGAATTTGCTCTCTCCTATTTTACTTTCTTAGGAAAACCAACCCTGACAGAGAACTGGACACAGATGATCCCAGTTTATTAGGCACCCAGGCATCAGTTCTGCCAAACAACTCACTGTTATTCAGCACTTCAATTTATCTAGACTCAGCAAGAGGTTTAGCTTTCTGAGTGTAAATTGCTCCTCATATAGCATTTAGATGAGTATGGTATGTTGCTTTCTCTTTAATTCCAGAAAGCTTTTTCTGGAAATAAAGAAGCAGTATGCATTCTCACCAAGAGAGTTCCTTTGTGTTCCCTGTTCTCCAGGTTTCTGTTAATGAAATTGCAATAAAAACATTGACTGTAAATAGCACTTCCCCTTTTAGTGGATATTGCTGGTTATGACTTATACCATGAGAAAAGCAGGAGATTGCTAAAGAGTGACATCTTACACATTATTTCTTTTTCTCCCTTCTTAAGTGTTACAGTTTTCATTACTGACATGCCTTCAAGTACAGGTAATGAATTGTCTTCATAATTTAACCAGAAACCAGAGGCTAAGGCTAGAGCAATGTTAGTGAATGTACTCTATATAAGCATTTCCCACCTTTGTTCAAAAGGACTTTTTTTTTTTTTTAATAATTTTTCTCCCAAATAGAGAGAAATGGTGATTGTCACATCAGGGTCTGTTGTTCACATTCCAATTTACTGATGATAACATCCTTTTCTTCATTGAAAACAAATGATGAAGCTTCACTTGGCACAGGATATTGAATGCTCAATAGATCCTAAGGAACTCCTCCCTCATCCCTTTTTCCTTCATTCTCTGGCATACCTCCTAAGGGTATCAGAGCTCTTTATTTACTGAGCAGTTCCTCTGAATCAGGGAAAACTTCTAGTTGCTTAAATTTGAATGTCCTTGCTCTAGGAGCTTTGTTGAGCAATTAATATGACCATTTCTATTATGTCTGAGAATGCCTATATTTTTTTTCTCACCAGAAAAAGTTTCTGTGACATTCAGGATGTCCAGTGCTTGTCTGGAACAATGCAAGAGATAAGTTACGTACTTAGGCACTCAGGATATCTGTTGTCTGTCTTGAGACATCTAAGAGTTAAAGAAGATTTGTAGACAGACTAAAGAGATGTCCCACCCACGAAGCCGTTTTACTCCCCCCTTCGACCTGAGAACTGGGGAGTTTAGTATGGGACATGCTGAGATTGGAAACAAAGGAGTTCTACAGCTGATACTGGGAGCAGAATGTCCAATGATAACCAGGCCTTGAATACCAACGATTTAGCAGGAAAAAATAAAAGAGTCCCAGTGTCAAGCTGCATCCCTAGGACCAAACCTCCCCTGCAATAAACACCATATCCCCCACTCCTATCTTGGAGAAGCACAAAGAAGATAGAAGGAGTTTCTGACTCATGCAGGGAGGAAAGCAGGGGTGCAGTGGGCAAGAACTGTATAAAAATCTGGGACAATATAGGTGCAGGGAAGCACTTCCCCACTGATGACATCACTGGACCGTGGTGGTAACTACTCTATTGCTCGCTGTTCTCTGTACTTCTGCTTTCTGCTTTCTCCTTTCTTTTCTGTCTCTGTTTTCTTCCCTGTCCTATCCAGTCTAGGGACTTTGTTCTGTTACTCTAGTAAAAGTTTGTTATGCACGTGACATCTGACCTCGTTTGCGTCTTAATTTCACCATTTGGGATCACCTTTAACCCTTTTCACAGGTCCTGCCAGACAACAAAGGGGTGCAGCTGCTGTGTGGCTTAGACCAGGGTAGGAAAGCAAGGGGGTTCTGCCCAATCTCTCATAAGACCACACCCCAACCCCAGTGCCTATTTGTGCACCTGATAGCGTGTTATCTGTGTTTTGTACTGGCAAGATCATAAAAAATGACTAGGTATTCGAACACCAGATTGTGACAGTTTCTTAACTTTTTTTTTTCTTTTAGAATGCTGAGTGCTAAGAATTTTTTTCAAAATGACAGTACTAATAATTGTTATACATTTTCTTCTTTCTTTCCTAGTATTTTTAACACATTATGCTTTCATCGAAGTCCAGAAGTTGGTTAGGAACATTGGTTTTCTACATAGCAGTCAAAAGAATATTAACACTATTCTATGGAAATAGCATACCATTAAATAAAGCACATGTGATCACAATAAATATTATTAATATTGATAGCACACCAGATTTTAAGGTATTAGTCTGTTCTCCCAAGTAACAAAGTGATAGGAAGAGGGAAAACAACTTCAGGGTGTGCCAGGTGAGATTCATATTTGATATTTGGAACAATTTCATCACTGAAAGTGTTGTCAAGAATAGGAACAGACTGCTCAGGGAATTGGTTCATTCATCATACCTAGAGGTAGTTAAAAGATGTCTAGACTAGGAGTTTAGGGACATGGTTTAGTGCTCAACTTGGCTGTGTTAACAGTTGGACCCACTGATTTTAAGGGTCTTCTCCAACCTCAGTAATTCTATGATTTTTTCTTGAAATATTTATAGAGGATAGTGACAGAAGAGCAATGTAAGACACTAAAATAAAATGAGAAATAGTCATAAATTAATATACTGAATTCTCATCTCCAAAAGCTATCATCACACCGCACCAGCGTTATCCACATAGAATGTGCTTAATTTTTCATTGAGCGATGTCTTTGTGCTGTCTTTCACACCTATTCAGGCTCTAAGAGGAAGGACATCAGATGAGATTATAGTGATGTTCTTGTTTGTAAAATGCAAATGGCTTTACAAAGAGTAAGATTACAGAAAATGGGAGGTAGCAAGGCATTCTTTTAGAAGAAAATTAAAAGATACAGTTTAAAATTGAGAAATAAATCATGACAAGAAAGTAAAAGTTTGAAAATTAAACTATAACCTGAAGGTCTAGACAGTATTGTAACTTCTGTGTTGTGTCAAGTGGCTAGATTCATCATCAAGGTTATAACTCTGCATCCATTTACACTGACTTTAGAAAGAACAATGTACATGATGAAACAAGATAAGAAGGTCATGCTAGGTCAGAAGGAAATCCATGCAGAAGTACTGTGCTCTACAGACTAAGGATGTATGTTATTGTCTCAATTTAGCTTTGTTTATTATGTTTTCATGTTTCTACTCTTGGTGATTTCTGAACACTGACTCCAATGTACTTTTGCCAAGCCGTGATAATTTGCAAAGTAAAGGTAGGTAAGGCCACATTGTGAGACCAGTTTGTCCAAGGAGTCTTTTTTGTACATAAACAGGTGGAGACCACTCAGCCACTAGAAGACAACCAGATACCATCAAAAGATCTGACACCCAAGTCGCAGAGTTAGATAGATTCACACATTTTATGAAGTTTTCAAATACATACTATTGCTTATACTTAGTTCCTATACCTGTTTTGCTTGTGACTGCTTATGAACACATCCCTCAGAAAGACTGAGAAACACCTACACACTGAATACATTACAACAAAGGCTAGGCAAATACTGTGAACCTGTCTTTCTTGTCCAGTGAGGTGGTGTGAGTAGCCATAATTCAATACTTACCATACTATACTTCAGAAGACAGTATAAAGTGAGTTCTTTTTGTCTAATCACCTAGCTGGAAAAGAAGGAGGGTGTAAACAATATACATTACTCCTCTCCTTTTTAATGTCCTCAACTGTTTTTTTCTTTAGTAACAGGTAGGTAGCATTTCAACAAAGTTAAAAACAACATACAAAGATGCCATCACCACAGCTCTGAGTGGGAAATTCAATAGAAGAAAATAGCATTCACTTCTGAGGACATTTTTATTTTCTTTTCAAACTCTAGTGAAATCAAAGAGACACACTACAGCATGCACTAGTGTAAAATACATTTAGAAGGATGAATGTAAAAGCAACAGACTATATTCCAGTGGGACTAAGCCTGTTGACCTCTTTTTTGAGGCCATCAGATTTTTCGTAATCGCTAGGGAATTGTCAGTGTTTACATCTGAATGGGGGACTTCCTTTAAAAATGTGTTTCAGATCTTTCTTCTTCTAGAGGTGCTTGAGGAAATAATCAACATTTTAGAAACATGAAATAAAATAGAAAGCAATTATATTTACTAAGCACAGATAGCTACTTACCCTCCTATCCTTAAATTAAAAGTGATAGTATTGTATCACCACATATAGATACCAGGATCCCAGGATATCAGTCTGAAAATTTTCTCTAATTAAAGTTGAAATCAGAAAGACAAATAGATGGCTTAAGAAAATTCATTATTTCTAACATAGGTCTAACTGCTAACCAACAAGAAACTCTTGTTCTTAGGATTTAGCTAAAGAAGATGAACAAAGGATAGGGGACATAAGTTATGGTGATTCTAATAGTATCGAGAAGGTAAATGTAGAGAAGCATGTAGAGATTTTCACAGATCTGTGAGTATGCAACAAAGTCAAAGACTACAAAATACCTGTCATAATCCTAAAAAATGTTTTTACAGTTAAAACTCTATTTTTTTTTACGCAATGTAATTCTAAAAGATCACTCTATAAATAAACTCAAAGGAGAAAAAAGTTAGAATGAGAATATCTCAGAAAAAGTCTGCTTTAAACTGTTGTTTTGCTTAATAAAATAACATCTTTTTCTTCTGGAAAGTTTATGCTTTTACAGAAGTCCCTTTATATATTCATAAAGTAGCAGTGACTAAACAAAAAACATACTTGGTACAGAAAGTGGTTGAACAAGCTTAAGTTCAAAATCAAGCTGGTCTAAAAGACTGTCATGTTTGTTGTTTCACAGTAGTAATTGCTTTTCACTCAGGTCTTGAAATCTGTATTTGTTTTACAAAAAAAAAAACAAAGCCAAATCTCCCTCCAGCTCACACAGAATGAATATATTGCTGTATTCATATCTCTTTTTCCTTTCCAAGGGAAAATCAGGAAAAATTAAGAGCAAAACTGATGTTAAAGGTGAATAATAGTCAGAATTTCATAGTTATATAATGCATCAATTCAATTTTGTTATTGTTGTTGTTTTCTCTTTAGAGACTGGAAAAAGAAAAAAAGCTTAAACCTTTTTCCTGTCAAAATAATTATCAGTTGACATAATGTTTACTATCCTGATAAGGTTGGAAACAGGCTCTCTTGTTACTGCAAAGTAAGAGGTTCATATAACAGAAAAAACTCCACTGATGGTGAGATGCAATCATTGACAATAAGCCAAACATCAAACTAGGCTCCAGGGAGGGATAAGTGCATGTCCTAAAGAAATACAAATAATTTGGAACAGAGTGTACACTTCTAAAGGGATTTATGCTGCTTCTTTATACTGTTCATCCACCATTTTTATTTATGAAGTAGAATACAACAGAAAATTTCACTCTTGAGCTTCCGAGGTGTTTTTAGATATGACAATGCCAACACTTCTGCATTGTCAGTCCAAAATGCAGCTGATATTAAAAGTTCATTTTTTGTTGAATTGGCTAGTTCAGGAAAAAAGTATGATTTCCATTGATAGGTTCTTAAGTGAAAAGAGAACAAATTCAGGCATGAAAATACTTGTATATAAATCAGAATTTCAGGACACTTTGCAATCTTCCAGTTAAAGTTAACAATTTCCTGTAGCTCATTCATGAAATAACTTCATGACACAAACAAAACTCGGGAATGGCTTCCATTTACATGAAGGAAATGTTAGTAAAAAAAATAAAATAAAAAATTCTACTACATTTGCTTTACAAAACCATTTGAAGAATGCTTCTGGTTTTGGTGTTATGTGTTTTTTTTAAAACATTCTTTGTAGTCTGTGGTAGAAAATAAAGGAGAATGGTTTGAGCTGTCCAGAGTGGAAACAGCAAGGCCAACCTGAAAAACAAATCTTGCAGGATTTCAAAGTGGAGAAGAAGACAAGGTACAATATTGAGGCCATATTAAGCCAAGAGAAAGACAAATGAATTGACAGTGTTATCAGGCCCTCCAGATCACCCTGGGTACTTCTGTTTCCCCATTAAAACATAATTTGGCAATTATCCCAACAAAACACTAGGTCTACATTACAGTGTAACAAGAGTAGAGAGGTCTTTTCCTGTCACTTACATGTCATTAAATGGAGACATCAGCAACCTCAGTGTCACTTGTCAAATTATTCTGTGTTTGGGGACAGATCTTGGATTCTCAAGCCCATGCTGTACTGCTAGATAATATAATTTTATTACATCAGAGGAAGTTAAACAGATGGAAATCTTTCTTCAAACTTTTAGATCATAAATATTTTGGTTATTTTTGAAATAATTTTAATTACCAAGATCTGTGTTAAAATGTGTTTCTAAAGCCTCTAGAGTTTTGTAAACTGTTTGAAGATGCCTCTGTGGACATGTACTATTATGAAGCTTTCAAAGAAGTATCAGTCTGGCAAAGCTCATGCAGCTTTGGTATGACTTCAGCTGCATCTTTCCCAGTTACATCTGAGGTGAGACTGTTGGATTCAATGACATTTGCAATGCCCTGACTCTGTGATAGAAAAATTGGCCATGGAAAGGACTGGGAGTGTCAAATACAATCCAAATGGTTCATGGTTGAAATGGATAGATTATTTAAGGGGAGAAAAAGCTTTCAGTGAAAATGTGGGCTTTGGGCTACTCCATTTGTCTCTGTGTGTCTGTCTTCTGGAAAAGAAGAATATGTAAACAGAACAACAACAGGGATATTTCTCATTGGATTCTCCTAATCAGTTCACTGCAAACATCAGTTCCCCTGAAGTCTGGGATTGTGATCCTGCTTTTTGTGCTACTTCTTCCTCTCAGGATCCTATATTCCATGTCACAGTCAGTACAGCTAAAGGCTGCTGCCAGCCTTCATTAACCAGTCCTTCCTGGTTTGTAAGAATTGCAGCCTGCAGAGCATCTCTCTGATGCTTTCTTCATCATGTATTAGAAAATTATCATGAATGCACTCCAAAAGCCTTCTTGATTGTTTGTGCCCTGTTGTGCTGTCCTTCCATAAGACATGGCAAAATAGAACAACTCCAGTGAGGACGAGGGCCTGAGAAGTGGATTCTTCTTCTAGTTGTCTGAAGAGGGCACCATCCACTTCTTGATTAGAAGTTTTTCACAGATACCCATAACATGACTCACTTTGGTCTGTCCTCTTAACCCTGACCCATATATCCTCAGATGTCTCCTCCCCATGGAAACTTTAGCAACACGGGCACTTACTGTTTCAAATAAAAAATTGTTTTCAAATTGTTTCAAATTGTTTCAAATTGTTCCAAATAAAAAATTGGTTTTTAAAAAAAAAAACGAACAAAACAACAAACCCGACTTTAAAACAATTCTGTAAAATGAAAGTTTAATTAAACAAATTAGGATACATTAGACCTACATGGTAGGAGAAATAAGGTCACTCTCAATAAAAAAGCTCATCACCTGTTGTCATCTCTTACATTCACATGTAAAGCACTACAACCTGCTTTTCCAACTGTAAGCATTAAAAAACAGACTTCCTCATCTATTTGTAATCAAAGCTGCTCAAATATCTTCACAAATAATTCATTTGGAAAATATCAGTCTTACTCAGGTATTTTGGGAAGAAATAATATTGACAAGTTATTTTGCTGGAATCATATTAGTAAGAATTAATTTCTCCAAAACCAGAATAGTTACTGAAAAACTAATGTGATTAATAGTATTTTACTAGTTAGTTATTATTTTACTGAAAAGCTAGTTTTTCCATGCTTCTTATTTCTCAAATATCAAGTTTTAACTCTTAAATTTTTCACAGCAGGTTCACATATAGACTATGCCCAAATGTAGTTGAAAAATTCCCCTGATGTAAAGTATGCATAGATTTAAAACTAGTGATTAGACACCCATTAAATGCCCAGCAGTTACATTGAAGCTGTAGCTAATTGTCAGTGCTACTTAGGTAGATAATGTCTAGAGATGAGGGGAAAAAATAAAGTAACTGAGGAAAGAGTTTATATGTTTTCATTGTTATATTTACTTGTAAGTGGAAAATGACTGTTTCTTAATGCAAAGATGAGAGTGTAGATGGAGAGGGAAACATACATTTTTTAAACAAGACTATTTCTGGCTTATCATCAACAACTGTTTCTATTTTGTGATGCACAGAGTGGCCTGATGTAGCAGGAAAAGATTGTGGTACCCTTGTTCTTTGAACAGGAACCATTAAGCAGTTCCTCTAATGAAAAGAAACAGAAGTTGATGTTTATTTACCTTTTGAATTAAGTAGACATTGAAAAAAACAGTTGTTTTTTTCTACACTCTTAATTAGAAAGCAAACCATCAGAACTAAATAACACAGATATCTTATGTAAACTCTAATGAAGCCCTAGCCCTTAATTCCAAGTTTCACCAGAAGTTTATGGAGTGAGTTATTTAGAGATAAAAATAATAAGGAAAATTTTTCTCATGTTTTCTATTAATCAGTCATATTAATTGTACAAAAATCTGCCATAATGTTCACCTTAAGTTAGCTGTGTAGCAAGGCTATGGATTTCTTTTTTCTCATGCTTGTATCTCTGTTATCATCAGTTCTTGTAGAATAAGCATGATGTCCACAGGATAATATATACAGTTCATGGACAATTCATATTGTCATTATATCTCTTCTTTTTCCTTCTTCTTCTTTTTTTTTTTCCCCCTTTTTTTTTTTTTCCCTTTTTTTTTCTCCTTTTTTTTTTTTTTAGTAACATCATATGGCAACTTTCGTTTTACTTAGCTTTCTGTCTGGTGGTGTTGTTTTTTATTACAACAGCTGTACAAATGCACCCAACCATTTCTAAAAGACCATTATTTCACTACTAAATTGGGACATTATTTCCTATTACTGTATGTGCTCCAACTGTTGCTGTTATTGATTTAACATTTACTTCAGCTTCCTTTATTTTAAAGCAGAAACTCTTTTGTCTGACAAAACTGGAAGTCAACTATGTTGTTACTGAAAAAACCTCATGAAAATTCATGCAAAGTCATTTTATGTAAAAAAAAATCATCATTTAAATGTGACTGAACTTTCTCAAATGAGTCAATACAATTTATGTCACAGAAGAAGAACTAAACATACAGTAGCCCAAAACTCTCTATTCTTTTAGAGAAGACATGGCACCAAAATGATTCACTTAGGATCAATGCAATTTTGAAGTAAAGGAAGCTGGTAAGTTACTCAGACGTACACTGTATGTTTACCTGGACTACTTGAGACATGTCTGAAATTGCTTTGCAATTTTGACATTCAAACATGCTTTACCTCAGCAATAGCTACTTGTGAATTCAACAAATCAAGATCTCACAGATGAAAGCTTTGTGATCCTTAACTACAATGCATTGTGTCCAAAGTCATAATCCACTGGGAGACAGTTCTTGAAGGCCTATGAATTTTTATTTTTCATTGTTACAGCAGACCTGACCCAGACATTATATCAGGTCCATATAAAGAATACAAAAAGGCTGCTGCTTCCCTAAACAAAGCCCCAGATAAGGAGACAGAAATTTAGGAATTGTGTGTTACTCCTAGTTTGCAGGAAAGAAATGGAAGCAGGGAATGACTACTTACTGCTCACTACTCGCTCACCACTGGGTACTGTAGTGTGAGTGGGAGGTGAGCAAGTAGCTCTGTGGGGCTTAGCTGATGGCCAGGGTTAAATCATAACAATTGTATTTTGGGTAATATTATTTAGAAGATGAAAGAAACTAAGAATAAGGCTGTAATTTTCTTGTTTGTTTTTTTTTTTCTTAATTTTATTTATAAGACCTTCAAAGTATCATGTTCTAGTGATTTTTTTCATACACAGACATTGATCCATGACACCTCAAGGGAAAAGGTTTGCCAGTCTAGAGTGGTAAAAGCAGCTACTGAGATCAGTGTTGTGAGCTTGTTTCTCAGCAAAACTGTGTGGGCTTTCCTGTTTTCTTTCTGTGAATCACATATTCCTTACAAAAATTAGTGCAGTCTCAAATAATTTTCAGCTTCAGTTCATATTCTTTAGGTATATATAGATATTGCTCTGAAACACATCTCAGTGATAACGACAAAAGAAATGGACATTTCTACTTGGTTAAGTACTTCCCGGTCTTGAAGCAGATGGGCTTGTGAGAAAAAACCCCTTATGCTCATTCTTAAGGACATTCATGCAAGATGAATATGTATGCTTCAGGCTTTTTAGAAAAGTAGATAAAATCAATAGTGTACACTAATGATTCTAGACTGCATGTGGTGTTAAACAGTCCAGATGCTCCTTCAGTTCCATCAGAGCAATTCCAAGCCACCTACTCCCTTCAGGAGCCTCCTGAGTGCAGAAGTGAATCAGACTGAGTCATGGTCACAAGAACAGGAGTGTTGTCTTCTGCTGAAACACTGGTCAGGAATAAGACTTCTTGAGAGGGAGAATAAACTTTGCTACCTCTATTTACCAGTCTTTGCTCCTTCCAAGTTCTTCCCAATCAGCCCAGTAATTTATTTCAAATAGCACTCTTTTGTTTAATCTTTCATTATAGATCCTAATTTTGCTGATTTATACCCTTACTTGCTACCTGTGATAGAGTAACCCTGGTAACGTCTATCTTGATCAGTAACTCATGTTAATTTTGCCTTCTGATTCACAGTTTCTATTCCCTGTTCTAATTTCCTATGTTGCTGTGTTGTTAGTTCAGCCACTAATCAAAGTTGATCAAGTTTTGTATCCCGTACCCCTCCACTATTTGTAACACCTTGCAATTTTTCATGCTGTTATCTTGTTAGTGCAGCCACATTTGAAGGCCTGTATTCCACATGCATGCCAAAACCTAGTTAAAACAAATAAACACAAAACCCAAACCAAATGGCACCCCTCCCTTTACTATTTCTTGTAAATTAATAACTTTATGAACCGTAGCACCGAAGTTTTCTAAAAGCAAGTAATTATTTTCTATACCAGTATGAAGTCTCCTATGTTTGAAACTTTTGTTCTCCATCAGAAATGTTTTTCAATAGATAGCAATGATCCGCCGTATAGATTATAAGTGACACACTTTCATTGTGTCACTTTCAGGATTTTATTCTCAGTGGCCATTATTACTGTCATTAGGACTGAAGTTACAGTAAGTCAGACCAGAATTTCCGTAGAATATTTTACATAAAATACAAAATCATGCTCAAAGATATTAGAAAAATGTCACCAAGTGACACCAATATGTCACAATTTCTTTCCAGGAGCTGCAAATGCATAGGCAATAGAAAAATGGCATTAACACAGTCTTGTAATCAGAAATGTCTCTGCTTTCCATAAGATTATTGCCAGGAAATCTAATAATCTTATAGCCAGTTTGTACAGGTATTAAGTATTTTAATTCAGGATACGGTTATTTCAGATCATTGTCTCTGACATCATTCATGTTGACTGATAAATGCTTCCTATACTGTCCTTTTAAACTAATGATTCACCACCAGCAACAATATCTACGTCTACTAAACTATAGATGGTATTTGTTTTCTTGGATCAGATTCCCTGTGAATTCCTTGAATGAAGGTACTGTGGTGTCTGTGAGCAGGAAAAATGGGCTGTTCTGAAATGGTCTGTTCTTGACATATGCCTTGGACCCCATTGTCTGTCTTTTTGTGTGTTAGTATACTTTTCCTCTGAGGAAGCCTCTCTTTCTTGGAAGAAAACAGCTGAATTCATTGACATAATTTTTTTCTTTTCACTTTTGATCCTCTTCCCATCCCTGGTTGTAACAAAATAATTAATTATGTGAGGCTTAGCACACAGAGCTAGTTCTGGCCAGCAAAATAATATTACAATACTTTTCATGAGAAGTAGATTTACCAGCCTGCACCACATATACTGTCATTGATTAATGAAAATGTCCTAGACATCAGATTTTCTTGTGTGTACATGCAGCCTATCAGGCAGGAAACTCTTTACACAAAATAAAATTCATACTATACTCTCAATCAGAGAGACAATTAGTATTCAAGAGACACAAAGATTAATGAACATTGCTCAGGGTTCTGCATCAAGGTCTGCACAACTTGAGTCCCAAAATACAAATGGAAAACAAAAGTGGGTTTAATTAAATAATGCAGGAAATGCTAATTCACTGCTGCTAACCACTTTAGCAGCCTTTCTCTCAAAAGGCAAAGAAGAGTGAAAAATACCAGAATGGAAATATTTGCATCCCTTTTACCCCTGACTTTTCTCATTCTGAACTATGATGGGGCAGAGCATTAAGCAGATATAATCTTCCATTTCAGAATATGGAGTCAGCTGCCTAGTACTCTATTGACTCTATTGACTCTATTGAATATCTATTGACTTCATAGTATTCTGTGTTTAGAAACATATATGAGATCCTGAGCCACAATTTTAAATTTTAAAATTTTTACTATACCTATAGCTATAAATGGAATTTGGCTTTATTTGAGCCACATTTACTATATAAAAACTTGTATACATTCTGTCTGAAGCCAATTTTTTCATTTACTTATATATCCAAACTCTATGCTTATAAATCACAAAACTCAGAAAACTCAGATGGAAAATATCCACATCAGATGAAAAGATTCTTTCTAGTTCTTCCAGTTTCAAATTTTTTTAAATTTATCAGTTCAGTGTAACATCCCATTTATGTATGTAGTTTGTCAATCAATTTTACTCTACCAGTCTGTCTCTAAGATTCATTTAAGACTTGTAGAAACTTTCAGAGGAGCTCAATTAAGCCTTAAGCTCTTTGATATTGTGACCCTAGACTGGTATAAGCAATTTATCTGGGCCGCCCTATATTTTTATGAAAGTTGATGTTACACTCCTGACCATACCTTTTCTTTATTTTTTTTTTCCCCAATTCTCTGGTACCTCCATGTGATAGAAGTAGTTTATCCTACATCTTCCTGTGTGTATTTCACAATTTTCTATTCAAGATCACCATCATATCTATGTCTCCATGAAACTTTTTCCAATAGAAAAAAAATGTTTTTCTTTCCTAACCTCTGGAGTCAGACACAAGCTTTTTCTTATTGTATTCATATTTCTAATGTCAGTGTTCAGTTTTTCACAACTTCTGATTTTTTTTAAGAGTTTTCCCCTTTTATCTCCTCTTGGGGGAGATAAAATAGAATATATACTTCTACTTGATATCTCCTCTCTCTGGATGGTTGTTTATTCTAAGATTTCCTTTCCTTGCCTGTGTGGCTGTACCATATTTACCCTGCAATAGGCTTTTCTTATATGCAGATTTTTCAATCATATTTTTCTTTCTATCAGTTTAACTCCAAATTTTCCTCAGCATCTGTGACTAAACCTCTGAGGCAGTGCTCATACATATCACAGTATCAGACATCTCTCTGCAGTACTTATCACTGCATCTCTCATCACTTGATGACAGTGAATGTGTTCATTATTCTTGAGGCAATATGTAATTATAGCTGTGTTCAAAGAAGGACTGTCTCATGTGGCCATAGAATAGAGTAGAATAGAAATAGTTCATCTAGCTAGAAGGATCCTAAAACCATCATCTAGTCCAACTTCCTGACTACTTCAGGGCAGAGCAAGAGTTAAAGCATGTTATTAAGGGCATTGCCCAAATGCCTTTTAAACTATAGAGGCAGGGAGCATCAACGACCTCTCTAGGAAGTCTGTTCCATTTTTTTATCAACTGCTCAGTATAGAAATGATTCCTAATTTCAAGTCTAAACCTCCCCTGGCTCAGCTTTGAACCATTCCCATGCATCCTATCACAGGAGTCCAGGAAGAAGACATCAACACTTCCCTCTCCACTTCCTTCCTCAAGAAGCTGTAGAGAGCAATAAGGTCATTCTTCAGCCTTCTTTCCTCCAAGCTAGACAGACCCAGAGTCCTCAGCTGCACATCACAGGACATGACTTCCATCCCTTTCACCTTCTGTGTCTGGAAGCATTCCAGTACCTCCATGTCCTTCTTAAGTTGTGGGGCCCAGAACTGCATGTAGAACGCAAGGTGAGGCCACACCAATGCTAAATACAGGCAGGATAATCACTTCTTTCTTTTTGCTCTATGTATTCTTATTGTATATTACTGATAGACAGAAGAGTAATTATTCTTCTTCTGACTCTATAATTTACCTTCTTCTCAAATCTTTCCTGAAGTCTGCTTTTATTCTGCTGGTTACTAATCATACCAGGGGATAAGAATGGCTTGACAGGACACACTAGCAGTTAACAGAAATCCTTGTTGTTACATTAAGAACAAAAGCTTATATTGTTACAAAAATGAAATACATGTCTAAGGATTTAAATTTGGGAGGTTTACCTTGCCATTTTAAGGAACTTCTGCTTTCCACAAAAAGCTTCTGAAAGCATTTATTTATTTATTTATTTATTTCATATTTTCTTTGCATAATAAGATACAGCCAAAATTCACTAATACTGTGGAACACCCATATCTGTTCAGAGAACAGAACTCACTTACGGGTATCAATATTTTCCCCAAAGACATGTGGAATATTAAGAACAGAGGTGATTACATATAGGGAGCTTAAGGAGACTTGGTGTCTTAGAAAATTTTAGTTCTTGCTGCACTTGCTGGCACTAATTAAAACTGGCTAGAAATTTGACTCATAAAAATAAGAATCTAAATATATCTACAATATAATAATAAAATATTTTATAACAGGTCTCTCATTTCTTTTTCTCCAGTGATAGTAATAAGGAAAAAACACTTTTTTATTTTAATGCTGTCTATTAACAATTAAATTAAATATGAGAAGTTAAAAAAGTTTGTGAAAAACACTGTGGGAGCAAGGTACAGTCTGCCAGAGAAATGATTGCAGTGCAGCTTGGTTTTGCTGTGTGAGGCCAACACTGAGTTATTCCCTCTCTCCTTAGGTCATTATCACTTCTCAGACATAAAAGAACAAATTCCAAAAGTATTTGAACAGGCAAGACTAAAGGATAGAGTAATTGCTTCATTGGGCTTGACACAAGATGACACTCAGTGATGTACAGTATAGAGTTTCAGCATGGGAAAGATAAATGAAATTACTGATGAAGTAATGAGCTGTGGTTAACAAATAATTTTAAAAGGAAAACTTTAGTGAAGAGAGTGAAGAGAGATAACAAGAGAATAGGCATCTTCTGACAACCCCAAACTCTCTTACAGAAGACACCTGGCCAACAGGGTGAACCTCACCACCATAGCTATTTTCATGGAAACCTGCCAATAAAAGAGTCACTAAAAAGGAATCAGAGAAGCTGAATGAACACAGATCTTAATCAAGTAACAACAAACAGCTCCATCTCTCTTTCTGTGAGAATAATTTGGCAAGTGCTGCTCTCCCTTCGCTCCCTTAGATGGTGTTTGATAGTGGCCATATGCGCCCATATCCTGCTGCATGAGCTATGCACGTCTGAGACCTCCATTTCTCATTTTTGGGGGTTTGTTGTTTTTTTTTTTTTCTTCCCTTACCATTACAGACTATTAAGGATGACTTGAAAAATAAATTATACATCGTGCTACTATTCCTCTGTTTTTATCTGCTTTTGAGAGTAAGGTCAGGACCTCTGGAATAAGAGATATATCCTCCCAAATGAATACAGGCTTATACTACAGGGTGCTTCTCTGCTAGATGCATAAATAATATGTTACAATAAACTAGAGCAATAGACTGTCACGTTTTTCATTATTTATTCATTACATTTTCATAGTAAATATCTTGCACAGGTTGTCAACAAAGATCCAGCCTTCCACATCATCCATCTCCCAGTGGGTCTGGTTAATCTACTCCAGAAGCAGGCTTTTAAAGCCAAAACAAACCAGTGTATTATATTTCTAGAAGAACCAGCAGTCCTCTTCTAAAAGACACTTCTGACAGAGAAACAAAAATTACCCTTCTTTTATCTTTGCTTTTCATTGTAAAGGACAGAACAAATAAAGATTTTAAAATGAACATGTAAAATAGGTCTGGTGGAAAAAAATAAAGACAAGATATTGCAAGGTTTTCTTAATTATGATAAGTTCTTAATGATAGCTTTCCGTCTGAAGAGTAGAAATATATCTCCACAATAGATGTCTCTTGAGAATTTAATTTTTAGGTAGACTGAATGTATAAACAGATACAGACACAGACTTACTTTCACAGATATTATATATGACAATAATTTGCATATCCTATGTGTTCCTTAGGCAACAACACAACAAGACAAAAACATGGGAAACACAATACCTTAAGGAGAATCAATGGGACAGAAAATTTATTTCTACTTTTGTGATTTTAATTTATGAAATGGTGTGAATTTTCCCTTTTGGCTTGTCAACTTTTTTAATTCCTGAAGAAGATGAACCCAAGAGTGACTTATGCTCATGAAGGAGTCCTTGACTTCTCAACTCTGATACTAAATCTTTAGTTTGCAGCTCTCCTGTCTCACTATTTGACTTTGAAATCAACCTTAATCTACTCTGAAAAAGGATTAGGAATTTTATAGAAACAGTGGCAGACAGCAGTAAACTATCATGAGCAAAGAAGCAAAGATACTTTTTCTACTGTCTCCTGGCATAAGATAATTTATCCCATTCCTCCATTTGAAAATAAAAAACTAAAAGGGATAAATTAATAAATGAAATAATAATATAATAATAACAACAATAATTATATGCTTTGAGTTCTATGCTATAAACAGATAAAGTGATTACAAATTTCTGTGACAGAAAGGGCTGGTAGCTGGTAAGGAATGTGAAGGCTATGGACAGCCTTTGTTGCAGTTGCCATGAGATAGTGGAGGTCAGGCTCCTGAAAGGAGGGAGCCAGGAAAAAAAACAAGATCATGGCCTTAGATTTCAGGGCAGCAGACTTTGGCATTTTTGGGGAGGATGAAGAAGGGAGAGAACCCGAGTATCATATCACAGCATGAAGAGACACGGTTAGGAAAACCAAGGCTTATCTGAAGTTTAAGTTAGTGAGGCCTGTCAAAGTCAACAAGAAAGGCTTCTGTAACAGAAGCAAAAGGAAAAGTAGTGAAAATTTGGGCCCACTGCTGAATGGGGCAGGAGCCCTAATGACACAAGACATGAGAAAGGCTGAAGTACTGAATGCTGCCTTTGCCTCAGTCTTCACTGTTATAACCAACCTTCAGAAATCCCACGTCCTGGAGACTAGAGGGAAAGTCCGGAATAAGAAAAGCTTATCTTTGTTTAAAGAGGATCAGACTGGGGAATACTGAAGCAAGCTGGACATACATAAGTCCTGATATGATGCTCCCATGCAACCTGAGGATATTGGCTGAAGTAATTGCAAGGCCATTCTAAATATACTTTGAATGATCACGGAAACTAGTACAGGCACCTGAGAACTGGAGGAAAACAAATGTCACTTTTGTCTTCAAGAAGGGCAGGAAGGAGGATCTGGGGAACTAGATGCCAGCTTCACCTTAGTCCCTGGGAATGTGAGGAATCATCTAATCCTTAAAACCATTTCCAGGCACACGAAAGACAATAAAGTGACTGCAAGTAGTCAACATGGCTTCACCAAGGGGAAGTCTGAGAAGCTGTTATGATGACATGACTCTCTTGGTAGCTGAGAGGAGATTAATGTATATTTTATTTGTCTTACCTCTAGTAAGGTTTTCAACACTGTCTCAAATAACATCCTGAAAAAATCTTTTTAGGTTAGGTTGACTGAGCACAGTACAGGTTGCCCAGAGATGTTGTGGAGTCTCTGCCCTTGAACATATTCAAAAATTTCCTAGACATTGACCTTGGCAACCTGTTCTAGGTGATCCTGCTTGAGCAGGGGGTTTGGGCAAGACGACCTCCAGGGGTAACTTTCAGCCTCAGTCATTCTGTAACATTTGTAGAAGCACCCAGCAATGAAGGAGTGTCCCTAAATCTGGGAGTGTAAAAAGCAATTTTCAATCTGCAGACCTAAATGAAAGTAATCTTATGTGTTCAAGGAAAGAAAGTAGAAAAAAAGGCCAAGATCTTGGAAATATTTTAAGGCTCCCTATAACTGTCAGACAGCAAAAGTACAAGCATCAATGTTCAAAAATATCAAGAAAATCTTGTTATTAAAGAACTAAAATTGACAGCAGCAATAGCAGTGAGAAAACAAAAACAGCACAAGGTTTAAAGTGTCATTTCAGTGATACTGAAGCTCATGGGTGAGCTGACAGAATCAAGGAACATCAAGCAAAGCAGAGGACACATATCTCTGAAACACTCATTTGAGATGGGATTTAAGGTCTCACCGAGGGCCTCATTTACACAGGCTTATTTGTTAGATCATCTTAAAAATGTGAAGGTCACACAGAGTTTTCAATGTATCTTCTAAAGTTATCCACCATGGCCTGTCTCAAGAAATTGAAATATCTGGTCTTGACAATGAACTGCAGCCTGTTTTGCAAACAAGCCCTCTTTTCCTGCCTTTAGATTGAGCACCTCTCCCTTGCCTCCTCTGGCAATGTTCAAAACATCAAAGTCAACATAAGATATTTGTTTCGCAAAGGGTATTGTATTTCACAGTGGCCTCAAATCCGTCTCTAATTTGCAGAGGCTTCAGGATAACATACTGCCTACAGTACATTAAGAAATTGCAAGTGCCGGTATAGGCTATGTGGTAACTGAGTATTTATTCCCACAATACTGTTTTTCAATAATCTCCAGTTCTCCCTCTGCGCATGACAAAACACTACAGAGTGATCACACGTCAGAAAACCAGTTCTATTAAGATTTGCTTTCCATACCCATATCCTGTCACAGCAGCAGTCTCTGTAGCAACCATCAGTGTTGAAAGTCTCAGAGATGTGAAACAGAAGTATATTTACCTCATCAGGGAAAGAATTGCATTTTCCACATTACACAGAATAAAATTAAAGCAGCCTATAGTATGTCTTCTCAAATTGAGAATAAAGAAAAGTAATTTTTTTTTGTCCTAATCCTGCTGCAGGACACCTAGCAGAAAGGCAGGAGTTAAAACAGGATATCCCACACATATCTGATAACTGCCTATGGTGTCCTGCAGTCAACAGAGGTGTCAGATGTATTAGTAGAAAAGGAATGACTACACAGATAACAGTGTTATAGAACAGATTATAGTAATCTCTTTGTGTGCTGATAGTTACTACCAATTTTCTTGTTTTTAAATCGGCTTAGGCTGAACCTGAAAGTTATTGTACTTGCACAGATCCCAAGCACTTAATCTGATTATCTGTTTGTACAACTTAAAAGAAATATTTGCCTTTCGAAAAATGTCTTTACACATAAGTGTAGGTTGTGAGGATTATTTCTTTTTTTTTTTTTTTTTTTTTGTTAAGATTTGAAGACATGCCTTGTTCTTCTTTACCATTACTTCTAGCCTAAGATTTTATGCATTTTGCTAAACCTCAGACAACAGACAGTCCTTGCTGTGAAAAGGAGATTAACTCAAAATGCTGATCATGAAATGCAATGTATGTAAACACCAAAGTATATCTAAAAATGCTTAGCAACCTCTATTTATGTTCTTTCATGGCTACGTGGCTCTGATGGATGATGTTAAAAAAAAAATTTATTTCTTGTTACCATTTTGAATGTTCTTGACTGACTACTTAAGCTACTGGAATTTATAAAGAAGCTCTGAAGTTTATTGCTCACTGTAGTTTCTGTGTGAAGAGCTTGATGTGATTACCATATTTTCAGGCTTCAGTAGTGTATATACATTAATAAGGACCATATTGGAACAAGAGATAGTGACCTGAATTTGAACTGAAACCCTAAATTTAAAATAGCCATGTAACCTACAGAACTTCTGAGGACTTTTCAGTACACTTGCACAACACTGGTCACTTCTGTGTGCAGAAGTGATGTTATCCAGGTCTGATCTGAAGATACAATGTGACAAACCAGCCCAAGAGACTTGACTGTGTTCTGGAAACCACAGGACTTTCAGGTCCTTCATATTTCAGGTCTTTCTTATTGCATGCTGATTGTGAATGACAGCAGAATAGGTATGCCTGCTAATTTAAAAGATTGTGGAGGCACTCGTTATTTAACACTAAAGGATGTTATTTCAAATGAGCGAACTGGAAGGCAAAATCCCTCCTGAGATCCCAGTCTGATCCATCAGCCAAAAAAAGACAACAGTGCTGGCAGTACCATTACACGTTTTGTGGGATAAAGTCCTTCAGTCCTGAATTGATATTACAGTGCTGTTCTTTCTCTCTGAGGTGAGGTTATAGCTACTTAATTAACCAGCAATTGCTGCAAACAACTGAAGAGCCAAGCTTGGACAGAGGAAGTAAATAAGGTTGATTTCCAGCTTGATCATCCACACCTGAGCTGTGCACAGGTTTATAATGGTTTAATCCCCATAAAACATAATCACAAAATACAATTCATGGGGTAGTGGAGTGCTCAATCTGAGCTCTGCTGTTGATTCTAAAACCTCCTACAAAACTACAGAAAACACCTAATGTTCTGGATGTAATAAATTCTGAAATATATACATAATCCTGGTATCTGTCCTTCAACATATTGCCAGTGTTTATTGTATTACACTTTATTGCTTCAAGCTACATTTTTACTCTATCGAGGTTGAAAAAAAAAAACACCAAAGCGCAATCAATGAATCTGAAAAACTTAAGACTTGCCTCTGATATATATGCCATTTATATATATAGTTGTATATAGTTTTATCTTTTCATGTATATACCCACAAATATATAAATGTTTGTGTATGTATTCAGATAGACACTTTTACACATCTAAAATGGATGAAGCACGTAATTGTAAGAACTTTGTACTGAATGTATAAGTCAAATAATAATTTGCAAATTAAACTGCCTGAGTTTGACAGCAACAGCTAAACTTACAAATGTAGGAGCCTTAGTAAGGAGTTTGGAAGTCCTCCTTTTCTACTTAAAATCACATAAAATGCATATTGTTGCTGTAACAAGGAATCCAATTAGAATTCGTTTTACTACAAAGCTTGGCTTGGCTTGGCTGAACTTAAACACTTGTGCTACAAGTTGCCAGAAGGTGAGCTTTATGTACAAGAACAAAACTATGATTTTTTAGAGCTTGGACTCCTTTGAGCATGTAGTCATGGCAGCAGAATGGGAATAGAAATTTTCAATAAGATTCTGAATAGAGTAGAATAGAATTTAATTTCAGTTGGAAGGGACACATCAATCATCCCCCAGTCCAAATGTCTGATCACTTCAGGGATGACCAAAAGTTAAGCGTGTTGTTAAAAGCACGAGCCAAATGCTTCTTAAACACTGCCAAGCTTGGGGCATCAATCAACTCTCTCAGAAGTTCCAGTGTTTGACCACCCTCTTCGTAAAGAAATGGTTTCTAATGTGAAGTCTGAACCTTCCCTGGTGGAGCTTTGCATCATTCCCATGCACCCTATCACAGAATCCCAGGGAGAAGAGATCAGTGAACACCTCCTCCTCCACTTCCCCTCCTCAGGAAGCTGTAGAAAGCAATGAGGTCAGCCCTCAGCTTCCTTTTCTCCAAGATAGATGAAAGACTAGACTAGAAACAAGCAACAAGCTCTTCCTGGGCTTCAATTTAACTGAAAACATACCTTCAGGATTTTTGGAGAAGAGATTTGCATCATTTTTTTTCACTTTTATAGCATTCAGGGAATGTGACCCCTTTGGAAGGTCTAGAAGGGGGAGGAGGATAAATGCATCAAGAATATACTTTTCTGACATCAGTAACTTCTCATCTGAATAGAGCTGTTTGAGTCAAAAGGTCTATTCTATTAAGCTTCTGCTTCCCTTTCTTTGAAGAAGTAATAGCCCATCAGTCACAAGCATAATCTTTCATCTTAAAATCAAATAGAACTTTGGCCTGCAGCACTATCAGGTAAAAATCTGTGAATTAAATAGCACATTTCTTAAACTATATTAGCTTAGCTTTGCCTGCTCTTTACTCTTAAACTGTGTGGGAAAACTGATGAATGAGCTTCTAGAAAAGAATACGCATGTACATTATACCTTGTACCTACTATTGCTAAAAACAGAGCTGGTAACACAGCTTGCATGCAGCAATGAGCATGTTTACAGCATTTACTGTGCAGGCCTGTAGAAATTTATTTGTGACAGAGAAAGGCATATTGCTCTGTAATAGACTTCTAAGTCTGGTAGCTTTTCTAAGCAGCTCTGTCCACAACAGATATTTAACTATCTATTAAATGACTGGAGACACAAAGAAGTCAGCCTTTAAAAATTTTCCTGCCTATATAAGAAGTCTAAATCTTATACTTCAGTGTCCAAAAAGAAGTTTTAACACTTCTGCCATGATTAATCCTTATCATCAGCATATCAAACTATGTCCTCACACATTTTTAGAAAAACTGGGTACTTAGTGCAATTCTACAGAGAGTTTTTTTGCCTTCAGGCCAAAATTTGCCCTTTTCTTGTTCCTTTGGCTTAACAGAACCAACATAGGAAGTTGTATAGTGTTCCTGAATTATATACCTAGTAAAGAATGATGATTTTGCTGTTCACCACGAAGAAAGTGATTGAGGATTAATCGCTATGCACTTTCTCACCTGGAAGCAAAGTGTTTTGGAACAAAACCACAGTCCCAAGTCTGCAATGAAAGAGCATCATAAACAGAAAAATCAGGAGCTGTTTGTTAAGCAAATAGCTTAGATGCACTTTGGCTTCTTGATTTCTGTGTTTTGTCCCATAGTCCTGATAAAGGAAATTAAGAGAAAGAACAGTCTGAAATAATTGCAGATTTGCCATGAGTTATTTCACCCAGCTCAAAATGAACTCTCCATGAGCACAGCATTTCATGGACAAACAATATCTAAATAATGAATTTGTTGTTACATACCTCTGTTTTATCCCATAGCACAGAGAATTATGCCACCCTCTTCTGACTGTAAAGCACAGCTATCCAGAAGATACTACACAATCATTTTGGGACTGTAAGTCTTAATGAAAAAAAAGTAGAGGGATTTTGCATGAATCTACAGACAGATGCACTCTGAGGGTAAAATGAAACTCTTCTTCCTTCACTGCTCCTCTGTGCTGATAATGGAATGCAGCTGGGGTGATCCACGGGCAAATTTTATCCCTAAGCAAATGTACCAAGATATTGAGACAATTGACCAGATATTGAAGATATCTAAAATACGTTGAAAATGTTCTTGCTCTCCTGTTACAAATTAAAAGTGAGATCTTTGGAACTTAATATTGTAGCAAGCCTGCACCTTCAATGTATTTAGATCATTCATGAATCTGATTCAAAATACTGAATATAAGTCACATTTGTTGATACCAGTTCCCAGTTTTGAATTCTGCTTGAATTACATTGCGTAGAATTTGCAGAAAAATGTTCACATCACCATGAACAGCAAGTCTTGTTATTTCTTGTTGGGCAAACCCAACAGTGACCCTTTATTTTTCTCAATCTCTTAACACCATTATTGATTGCATTACAGGTACTGTAGATCTTCTGACTGCTGTGGTCAATAAAGAAACTCCAAATAGAAGACAGCTTATTTACTCTGTTAGTTGCATTTGTTCTTGTCAATATCTTGTAGTAAAGTGTCATGGTAGTTTCGCATGTTATGAAGTGTGCTAAATTGAGAAGAACAAGGACATGAAACAAACATAGTTGAAAGGAGTACTCCTTTCTATACTCTAGTACATTTCTTCATGACATCTTTTGTTAGAGAAATTGGTTGAGTCCAGAGAAGTTCCAGTAGAGACTGGAAGTTCCAAAAAATTTTATTTACTCATGATTTTTATGAATCACCAGTATGTACTCACCTGAAGCTTAAAAAGATTTTTGTGTTTAACTGCCACATTGTACTACTGGAACTGTTCTGTGTGTCTAATAACACTCTTCCATGCCATTAGTTTGTCTAATATCTTTGTCTTCTGGCTTAATATTATCCTTTTTCACAGTAACTAATGCCTACTCTACACTGAAATTCAGTTGTATTATGTAAATGAAGAAGCAGTTCAGAATCTGCAACTCCGCATCCTTCATTTTGAGATCCTTATTTATCCTGAATAATAATTAATGAACTCAGTGAAAAGATAACATTTATCCCATCAGAAATAGAGTTCACCATTGCATTCAGAGCTGCAACAGAACCAGAGATAATGACTGTTGACTCCATGAAGTCTCTCAGGGTCTTTGGGCAGTTTTTTCCATGCCTACTGCTACCCTTTTTACTGCCCTGTATTTATAGATCTCTCTTCTGATACCTATGAATGTCAGGTACACCTCAAACCTAGCTGACAAGATAAACTGTCAAGGACAGTAGATAGATATTTTTACTTACTGTAAAGTAGAATGCAATTTTTGAGTATTATACATGCATTTCTCATTAATCTGATCTTTTAAAACATGTCAACATGACATATATACAATTTTGGTTTGATTTTCACACAAGAGAAACAATTTTTTCTTATTGCCTCCCTCACTTGAGTTGAACTTCATCTTATTAAATTGACAGAATTTAGGACTGTAATCTACTCTGGGAAATATTTCACATTTAGATAATAATAATTTCATAGCATTATGAAGCTTAAAGAAGGGACAACACAGCAGAAAAAAAAGAAGTGTATATATACAGACTTTGAATACACATACAATATATATGTATATTTTTGGAAATAACGCATCATAACTGCTAGGTAGCCAAATTTGATCTAATTCCAAAATTGACTCAGTCATATTGTTAACAAAAGCCTGTTCGAGCTTTGGCATAGCATTGTATTGTAAAAAGTCACGTCAGCACTCTTGAGATCGTAATTCTCAACTGGAAGGGGCCAGGAGAAAGGCCTTAGAAGAAATCAAGAACATTCATTAAATAACAATATCCAGTAGTCACCCAGAGTTAAAAATATAAATGTTACATTAATATATAGCTATAGGTCTCCTCAACTCTGTATTAAAATTTATCCCAAGATTTAAGTATAAACAGACCAAAAGAAATAGACATATATAAGTACAAAGATTATGCAAATAAGTAGCACTCACCCTACTGCTTACAAATACTATTGCCAATAGTTCAGGAAAATGTGTAGACAGTTTTTTAGTATCTCTAAGTAGGGAGACCCTGGAACTTTGCTGGGCAATCTATTCCAGGGCTCAGTCACCCTCACAGCAAATAAGTTTCCTGATGTTCAGATAGAACCTACTGTGTTTCATTGAGCTCCCATTGTATCTTGTCCTGTCACTGGGCACCACCAAAAAGAGCCTGGCTCCATCTTCTTTGCACCCTCCCTTTGGGTATTTATATACATCAATGAGATCCCCCTGAGCTTTCTGTTCTCTAGACTAAAGAGTACTAGTTCTTTCAGCCTTTCCTCATTGAACAAACACTCCAGTCCCTTAATTATCCTTGAGGCTCTTCATTGAACTCTTTCCAGCATGTCCATGACTCTCTTGTATGAAGGAGCCCAAATCTGGACACAATACTCCATGTGTGGCCTCACTAAGGCTGAATTAAAGGGGAAGGATAGCCTTCCTCAGACCTGCTGGCAATACTTTGTCTACTGTAGCTGAGGATACCTTTTGACTTCTTTGTGGTAGAGGCACAGCTCTGGCTCATTTTCATCCTGGTATCCACCAGGGCCTCTGGATCCTTTTCTTCACCGCTGCTTTCCAGCTGAGTGTCCCCCAGCATACAGTGTTACACACAGGATTGTTCCTCCCCAGGTTCTGGACTTTACATTTCCCCTTGTTGAACTTCATGACATCTTTCTCAGTCCAATTCTCCATCCTGTAAATGTTCTTCTGGATGGTAGAGATATTATCCTGTCATATCAGTCATCCAGTCCTCCCAGTTTGTTGTTGCCTGAACACTTGCTGATGGTACACCCTTTTCTATCATCTAGATTGTTAATAAAGATTATGGACCATGATCCAATGAGGTACACTTGCTAAGACAGTAGCCTGCAACTAAACTTTGTGCCACTGATCACCACCCTTTGGGTCTGGTTATTCAGCCAGTTTCCACTGTCTGATCATGCAACCTGTATATCTACAGCTTCATTATGAGGCTTTTATGGGATACAGTGTCCCAAGTGTTACTGAAGTGCAGATTGATAGTATTCTTGTCTGTCAGGCCAGTCACTTAATCATTAATGTTTATCAGTAGATCAAACATGACTTCCCCTTGGTGAAGCCATGCTGAATACTTCTGTTGTCCTTTATGTACCTGGAAAAGGTTTTAAAGACAAGATGTTTCATCCCGTTCCCAGAGACTGAGGTGACGCTGAAAGGCCTGTAGTATCCTCAGTCCTCCTTCTTACTGTTTTTGAAGATGACGGCGACATTTTCTTTCCTCCAGTCTTTGGGCACTTCTCCCAGCCACCATGATCAAGAAATGATTTTCACAATTGGCATCATAATGACATCTGCCAAAACACTCGGCACTTGTGGGTGCATACTATTGAGTCACATGGATTTATGTAAATCCATGGATAACTTATCGTCCACCAGTACTCCAAGGTCCTTCTCCATGGAGCTGCTTTCTAGCAGGTCAGCCACTAATCTGTACTGGTGCTTGGTGCTATTCCTTTCCAGGTGTAGGAATCACACTTTATCCTCATCGAACTTCATTAGGTTCCCCTTTGCTCAGCTCTTCAGACAGTCTAGGTCTTGGTGAATGGCAGCACAGCCTTCTGGTGTACCAGCCACTCCTCCCAGTTTAGTATCATCAGCAAACTTGCTGAGGGTATGCTTTATCTCTTCATCCAGGCCGTTGATGAAGATGTCAAAGAAGACTGGAGCCAGTACTGACCCCTGGGTAACACAACTAGTTACAGGTTGCTAACAAGACTCTGTGTAGCTGATTATGACCGTCCTCACTCAGGTATCTAGGTAGCTATGTCTGGTTTCTTGAGTTTCCATGGGGTTTGTTTTTTCTTTTTTTTGGGGGGGGGGGGGGTTCAACATAGAATAATTTCAGCTTGATAGACAGTTTCAAGCTATGTCTCTGTAGAAATACAGAAATATTCAGCTTTGTGTGATTTAACAACGTATGCTGAAGTGAATTTGGGAAACACAGCCCAAAGATACCCACCATACCCTCCACAATATACAGTCTAATCCCATGAACAACATAGAAGCAATTATTTGGTCTCATATAAATGCATGATATGACACCTAGATCAAAATTTCTGTACTATATGGATTTAAAGATGCAATTCAGTGCCAATTTGGCAGTCTCTTCAGTATGCTTCATTGCATGGCAGAGACATGCCCTTAAACAGCAAAAGGCAAGAATTACTTACTGGGCCATATTTGAATGACACCAACAACTGTGTCACTGGTGTCAGTTAGATATTTTGTCTTTTTACTGAGTCTGCATTCACTGCAAAACACTGGTTAGCTATGTAGCTATGTAGCACAAAGTAAGACATGATCTAAGGTTTCAAAGTAAAACAAGATAAAATTCTACTATTGTAACCTTCTGCTTTTTTTTTTCCTTCTCCATACCTAAAGATACTGTGCCCTTAGCCATTCACTTAAATTATTAAACAGAAACATGGTATTGTGGTACAAAAATCTGACAAGCTGCTGCTTTTAAACATTCAACAGTATATGTGAAAGGAAAACGAAAAACAGAGCAGTAGTGTTTGTTGAAAGTTGGAGAAGTAAGCCTTAAAATTCCTGAATGGACTCCTGAGGAAAAGAATCATAGAATGGTAGAGGTTGGAAGGGACCTCTGGAGATCACTGAGACCAAAACCCCTGACGAAGCAGGATACAGGATCCTGGGTGGATTATTTTGAGCAAAAGCATATAGGACTCTTTCCTGACTCACTTTCTCACATTTTCT
>JANHFX010005006.1:0-14639 GCA_027560015.1 Chloroceryle amazona
TTCCTCCCAAAATAACCCCACACGCCCGCACAACCCCCCGGGGCCCCCCCTTCCCAAGGCTCAACACATGCATACTCCCACTCCCCCCCCCCCCCCCCCCCAGCCAGAACACTGCACTGGAACAGTAAAGGACAGCAACAGAATCTAGATATAGATATATTTTTTTTCACCTTTTTAGCTTGTTCTCAGTGCTAACAGTAATTCGTAATTAATCAAAAGAAAAAAAAGTGAGAGTAGTGTGGAAGGCCAAAGATTTTTTCCAAGATTCATTCTACTTTGGGCTTCCACAGCATAAAGTTCTTTAAGTGTTGAGTGTCAGATTTTTGACCCAACTCTAAAAATTGATGGACATACTCTGCTGATGTGTAGACTCACAACAACGGTTTATTCCCGGGGAAATGCAGCTAAGCATGTGATCAGGAGTAAACATACAGAGCACAAGTTTAAATGGATATTTTGCAAGCCTGCAAATTTAAAACCATTTAAAACAGCCATTTAAAACACGTTATATTTGATCAAAATAATCAGATCAGTCAAAAGCTAGGAAACTTGGGCAAGGTGAAATTCTGACAGCTTCATGGCAAAAGAAGAAGAAAATCCCATTTAACTGTGCAGAATTTGCCAGTAAAAGGTAACAGACTTCATTTTCCTAGATAGAGCAAAGCTTCCAAAAGTGTCTTACATTAGTAGTTTGAAAATCCACATTCAACACAGTTAAGTACAACACATTATTCCACTGACATTTTACTTTTCTTTAAATATATATTTAAGCCCCTGCAATTACATTAAATGTTCCCTCTGCACTATATTTACTGAGTTTCAGCAATTACTATGCCTGCTCTGCATCCCTTCATCCTGAAATGCCTGGTGTGCAGATGCCTCCTACTGTCAAGTTTGCAATACTACAACCTGAAAAATACCTAACTAAATCTGATCCTCAAAAGTCTGTACATCCACGATGCATTTATTTTTTACTGAATTACTCCTTTCCCGTGTTCAAAGTTGATACTGGTAATAGAAGTGTTTGTTTGTTAAATACACCAGTCTCCTATATCGTAAGCTCTCTAGCTTATACTGAAGTAGTTGAAATTTTGTGTTTGTAACCCTAATTAAAGAGTAATTATGGAAACGTAATTAAAGTGGATGATTTGTTTTGGGAGGTTTTTTTGATTTTTTTTTTTAAACCCTGAGGCAAGTTAAGCATTGTTTTGGGAAGCCACCGTGGAAGACTAAGACGACTACTAGTGTTCTCCCATGGTTTTGCCACACCACGGAATGGTTCTGCAGACAGCAGCTTGACGCCTATACTTTCAAAGGGCATCCTGAGTGGCAACATCATTTTGCTCATTACTGAGAAGGTGTTAAAACAGGAGAGGAGTTAAGAGGGCAACCTAAATGAAATGAGCTGATCACTGCTAGACAGAAGGAAAATAAGGGCAATAAAATAGCCCTGAGGTGAGAAATACATGACAAATAGACATGTTGATATGCGATTAAAGCAATTAAGACAAGTGGCTGCTACTTAAAGTATTTTCTTGACCATTACCATCTTCCAGGAATTTCACTGGAACTTGCTGCTGACCGAGCACTGAACACGTGCTCTGAGAGGCAGACTTTTCCTTTTACAAGTTCCATCTCACGGATACCTGTATATACCCCATAGTCAACCAGGCATAAACAATTAAATGTTTACTGTAACTACCAACCACACTGCCTCGGGCCTTAGCATTCCCTACAACCCATGGCAGTACTGAATGAAGAAATTGTGGGCAACACACAGACTACTGGCATAGCAGCTTCTCCAGCCTGGCTTTTTCAACATCCCTTGCACTTCAGAGATAGCAATATTCAAAAAAAAACCAAAAAACACACCACCCAAAAAGAAACCTTAAGATCACAATGTAGAGCAAAGTCAGCCTGTAATAGAGAGGGTTTAAGTTTCTCAGATTTGACCACCAGAGTAAACAAGCTGCAAGTTCAGAATATACTGACTGCTTCTCATCAATCACAGAGTAAATCTAAGTTTGGGCAGATACAACACTTGAGCATAGAGAAGCAAAGCTCACAACGGTGAGATTCAGGAGCTAAGCCCACTCTGCAGCTGCAGAGACAACCCTTCTTGTCAACTCTGAGGGGTGACCTCAGTAATGTTTATAAATATGTAAAAAGTGTCAGGAGCACAGAGCCAGATTCCATGTCCAATAACAGGACAAGGGGCAATGGGTGCAAGATGGCACATAGGAGGTTCCATGTAAACATAAGAAGCTTTTTCATGGTGAGGGTGACAGAACACTGGAACAGGCTGCCCAGAGAGGTTGTGCAGTCTCCTCCTCTGAAGACATTCAAAATCCATCTAGACATATTACTGTGTGACCTGATCTAGGTGATCCTGCTCTAACGAGGGGGTTGGACTAGAGGATCTTTCAAGGTCCCTTCCAACCCCTAACATTCTGTGAACTCTGCACCCACTCTCACACTCCCTGTACACCAACTCCTGGTGTATACCAAGCAGACTCAAATGTGGAACAGCTTAGATTCTTTGTGGTGTGCTCTGTCTCATCTGCTTTACTTGCTCTGTTTTTCGTACAAAAGCTGAGACACAGGCCCATGTGTAAGACTACTAAGTCTGAGCAGAGGTCTAACAGGAAAATTTGAAGTATGATGAGACAAATCTTGTCCAAGACACCATATGCACAAACTTCCAACTCCTATTGATAGTATACGGAAAGAAGCAAGACATCCTGTTTCCAGTAGATGGATTTATGCTCACTTTAGGTAAGCATCAGTAATTGAAAACATGCAGAGAACCAGTTTTCTCGAACAGAGAAAAGCAGTTAAGAAATGAAACCCAGTGTTACAGAATATGGAAGCACTGTAGAGCTGAGTCTACCTACTGCAGTGGAGGTGCAGCTCTAACCCAAACCCAGCAGTCCATCAAGGCCATTACATACAGAAGTGACTTCATTATTAGACTGTCTGTCCCCTTCTCTACTGAGGAGTCTAGCATTTCACCTCCTTAAGCTACCGAGAACTTCAGCACAACCTGAGAAGCAACTGTTGCACAGACACCTTTAGAAACAGGGAATGTCTGGCAGACACACAGAGATAATTAGCTTAAGTTTCCTATCAATTTCTGGATCAGGTCTACAACAGCAGGCCTTTAAACACAGGGAAAGTTCAAGTACTGGCTTGAACGCAAAGATGAACACATTCAATTCCGGCAGTTTTTCACTGTGGCTTTTTGTTTTTAACAAAGTTAGAATATCTGCTACATAGCTCAGGATACATCACTTTCAAGAATCCAACTAAGAATCTGAGCTCATGGAGCTAGTGAGCTGAAGGCAGCATTGGTAAGAAGTGTTGCTATGCCTAGTGTTTAAGTAGCCCAAAGGTAACATTTCTAACTGCACCCAACATTGCCCTTTTCCTTGAAGTAAAATTTAACAACGCCAAGCTTAAATCTGGTCTACTATATTGTAGCATACAGTTTTGGTTGTTTTTTTTGTTGTTGTTGTTTGAATTTCTGTTGTTCTGTTCGTTTTTTTTGGTGGTTTTTTTTATTTGTTTGTTTTTTTTTACCATTAACAAAGTTATACCAGACAGGAACTCTTTAGTGCTAGTGTGATCTAATCTACATTTACTGAAAGTGCAGAATTACCAAGAAGCATCCCTCTCCATCAAGTGTAAACTCTGAGCACCCTTCCTTCTTATCCAAAGTCTCAGTTAATTCTCCTGCCTCTCTCCTCACAAACTCCATGTTTTTCCATAAGATAAGTCTTTCTTCGATACATCAGCGAAAACTGGACAGGAGACAATTTTTTATGCAGAGTTTAAATTTTGGTGCAGTACTGCAACAACTAACCAAGGAGTCCCATTTCAGTAGCACATTTTCCTAGCCTGAACTTGTTATTAACAAGGTAGCTTATCTTCCTCAAATACCAAAATTCTTTTCTTCTATTGCTGGTACAAACCCATGAGAAGTGAAAAGAATGACTCACAATACTCCAATCAGTGTTGAAAGTTTAATGTTCCTGCTACATACTGCCTTTCAGAATTTCTGAACAAGAGCGTCATTAGTCACAAAACTATGTTAAGCACCAAAACAGTTTTTATTTAACTGATGCCATAAGAACTGGCACCTCAATTTGTATGATTACATCCTTCCTTTCACTGCAGTCTGGAGAGCACAACTGCCAGTTTAGAACCAGCAAGTCAATCTAGATAGAAGCTTACCAAAATCTGTCAGAAATGGATTCGTGGCTCTGGATCTTGCAGGCTGCAGGTGAGCTGTGACATCTACCAACGCCACTTTTCAAACATTGTATCCCATTGTATAATATGAAGACATTAATGAGAAAGCAACTGAAACAAGCCAGATTTCTTAAGAGCACTAACTTCCGAAATTCAAACAACTTTTAATAGTGCTTTCTCTAAGACACAGTTGCCAGATGCCATTAGTAAATATGGGCTAGATCTAAGTAAGGACTTCAGATACTTTTCATGTCCAAAGGTATGAACCCCAAAGCTCCATATTTATGACTGCTCAAGCTCACAACAAACTACCAGTTTGGTCTCGCCATACCCTGAAATTCAAGTTTAAACTTAATCCTGAGACATATTCAGAGAAGAGACCAAGCAATCCTCAAACACCTGTCAGGGTCAGTATTTCAAAAGGATAAGCATATTCTGTCAGGATTTATGTCAAAACAAGAGAAAAACCACATCTACCTTAACACATAGCTACCAGAGAATGTGATGTTAACCCTTCATTACTGTATTTCTCTGTGCTATGATCTATGGGTTACATAAAAAGCACCAAGAGCATAGCTTCAACAGTACTGCTTTATATACAACTATAGATAACAAGAGCTCTTCTCCCAAATCCATAAGTATCTGGAGAGGCGAAAGATAGAGCCTGATAGGGATTCTGAAATTAAGCTGTGTGGTAGCCAGGCCTTCAGGAAATAAAAAATAAATTTGGAAAAAACAAAGACCAGTTTAGTCAGAGGACACTAAACCTTCTTCCTCACAGAATGGCTGAGTATTCAGAAGGGCACTTAGGATAAGCTTCATTCTGTATTACTTACCTACCTCTCCAGTTAGGGACATGCTACAGAAACTCTTCCACCAGCCCCATCTTCTTGTGACTTGCCTCCTGCTTGCCCTGCTCTTTTCACACCTTTAAATCTTTATGGCCAAGTCAGTATATCAGTGGCATGAATGGAAAAAAGGTAAAAAAAAAAAAGAGTAGCTACTGCAGAAAAAGATCTATGGCTGAGATGGATATTTCTTTCCAACTCAATGAGGATTTTTCTGTCCCTCAAAAGATTATCTGGGTACTTGCTTAGATCATCAGAACTAACATAGTTACATGAAGGACAGGACTGCAGAGTACAGTAGCATCTTACTGAGAAAATTCAGATGGAAAACATCAGCTCAATTTGAGTGCATTCAAATCTACATCTCAAGAGCACCTCCACTGCTAGACTAGAGGCAACATTATCACAAGAAAGATCTTCTAGCCCATGTTTCAACTGTCGGTGTACATCCAACATGGAAAAAGTATGAACCAGAACGTGCAAGCATAAGTGTAGTGAACAGAACATTAGGTGAGGAGAGAGGAATTCTTTGGCGTTTGTTCCCTCCTCTACAGATGCTTGGTACAGTGAGTACGAACTAGAATAAAGCTACGTGTTCTAGCATTCCCTCAGGCTGCAGGGCAGATTTTGTTCAGGACAGCCTAGCTCTGTCTCCACAGACTGGAAATCAAAGGTACCTTTCTTGGCTCCAGATTTCATACTAATAACCAAAGCCTCAGTCTGGCATGGCAATACCGAAGTCCTTTGTCAGATCTAGCCCCACTTCTAAAGACTTGTCTTCTAAAAATGGCAGTGTTGACCAATCACTGAAACTCACAGCTCAGATTCACAAGTATCACACTGCAAATGGAAAGTATGGAAAGTTTGATCTAGCTACTCCTTTTTAAAATGCTGTATAACTCACTTTTCAGTAGCTCTCAACTGTTGTTTCTAGGAAAAAGGTGAACTGCAGCATGAAAGATATGCCTTACCAGTTTACACATGCAGATACAAACATCATAATAAAACAAGACTAGCTTCTGAAAATACTAGGTTTTATTCACACCCCAGTGGTAAACAATAACCTTAAGATGATGACTAGGTTTCTTTTGTAGATCACTATGTCACATAAAATACAAAACCCATAGCATAAACAAGCTGACAGTTATGAATGTTTAATGTGGTCTCATCGGAATAAACAAGTTATACTAGTCTTCTCAAGTAGTCAAATTCAAAATTCATCATCACCTCCTAGTTAGTACAAGTCACTGCCATTTCTATAACATAGTAATGAAGGCACAGCTAGTGCAAGCAGACTTAAACCCGTTCAGACTACTGGGCCGAAAAATACTTTGGTTGGTTCTTCAGGAGAAAGTTTTCTCTAAACAAATATTGGTCTCAGTTAAAAGTTCTGATAATCTTCACAGCTGCAGTCTAATAGCTACGTGACAAAAAACTTCACAAGAACCAAACTATGTAGCAATGAATTAACATTCATGCTTTAGGGATTTACTGCATTCTACATATTGGCAGAAAATTATACTGTTAAAATGCTAGGTAGATTGAACCTACATTTTAAACAAGTTCTTATGTGTTTGTTTTTTTCTTTTAACAAATTGGTTACTTAATTCTACCAAGATACAAAACATAAGGCTGTAAGTAACTAATAGTTGTGTTTAGGCTATTACAGTGCAGGTAATCCTCAAGGCCACATACACACTGCTTCACTGCTGCTTGCATTCTGCTGGGTTTTGATCCTTCTGTTGAGAAAAAAAGGAAATATCAGTTTACAGACACCAGTGTTTTAGAAGAACTATTAATATGGCTAAGCATACTTTATCAAGTTCCAGTATCCAAGTTCTTTCATCTTTCCCTTAAGTGCCTGGTATTATTAATACTGCTGTCTTTGGGTGTGGCAACACACAGGCTGCCTTTTGGCTTTGTTAGTGGAGAGGTATATGACCCAAGAACAAAAATCTGTTCAGAACTAAGTGTGATGGGATATTGCGAAAGACATCAAAACTGGAAGAAGGAAGAGGAGAGTTATGCATTGTAACAAACAACCCTGATCAGAAGCAGCATCCAGGCCTTCTAGAGGCTTAAGGCCAAAAGAACCTTCCTGTGGTCAATAATAAGGGCACACTTACTCCTGAAGCCACGGTAGAGCAATGCAATGAGACACCAAAGAACGGTACATTCTTAACACTCTGGAAACATCTTTTGCAATAAATTCCAATTGTTAGAAAATTCTAATGTGGAAATTTTCTTCTTTTACATATAGAGACACAACCAACAACATCTCCGTCATATGGGAATTTAAGGAAAAGGCTTTAGTGGGGGCAGAGTTCAGTTGCAAGGTTTACTCCACTACTGTAGTCTAGACAGCTGTCATAAGACCATAGTATTTTAATAAATTCAGCTAGCTTTCAGTCTGATCAGCTCACAACTACTTATTCTTAGGGTACCATTACTGTCTGTAGCCCTTTGACAGCTCTCTCAAACAGGGCAAGACTGAACACTCAGTTTCAGTTCTGTTTAGCCTAGAAAAACAGTATGAAATGATGGAAATAAGAAACCCACATTGCAGCTGTTTCACTTTGCTTCCTATTCAAGAAAGAATTGGAAAAAATCTGAACACACTACAGCAGATGAAACAACACTAACAGACTGTACATTTCAATTAACAGTTCTACATCCTTCTAGGTACAATGCTAAGAATATGCGAGTCTTTCACTAGCACTTTGTAGCTCCAGCTACTCCTACTGAAAAATATTCTGCATCCTCATTTTGAGGTTACAAGCACATTTTGCAGCAGATTTTTAGTTCAGAGACTTCATTTTCATGTCTTCGGTTTTCACCTATCATCAGATGCTTTCAGGTGGCCAAACACATCCTTGCCTCAGCCAAGAAAAGGCGAGTGGCTCAATCTCTTCTGCAGCAAGCTGAGCTCAACCAGTTATTTGCCCTTCCCATAGAATAAGAAAACTGCCAGTTGCTCTTGGCTGTTTCATTTTAGTACCTGGCTGTAGATGCATTGCTAAACCTTGACTTTTGCTACTTCAAGCAATAAAAGGCTTGCTATTATCTACCATGAGAAAGCCTCAGTTTTGTACTCTCCTGGAAAGAATCTGTGCCAGAGTCAGATTGTGGCAAGTTCCCTAAAACTGAATCTGGATTACTCAGTCCTCTGCATGTTCTTACAAAATTTATATAACATTTTTATCATTAGCAGCAACTCGTAGAAAATGAAGCCTGACTAACTTCAGTGCTCAAAACCAAAGGTTCCTTTTACAAAATGATTCTTGAGAAAACTTTTTGCAAGTTGCTCTACTAATATTAGTCTGTCAGAATTGGGACTGAAAGACGCTCAGTCAAAATATACTCACCATAGGAACTATTTATTAAGGACTTGAACTAAACCCCAAGATTTAACCTACGTGAAATTTCAAGTGTGTGTATGCATACACAAGCTTCAAATATTCTTTTTAGTTCCTTACCTTTGGGTCATAATCAGGATCATTTTCCTCATCTGCTTCTTCTTCCCCCTCCTGGAAGAAAAACAAGTTTAGATTTCTCTAGCTTATCCACATTCAACCTCGAGGCATTTTCAAGGAAATTAATCTTAAGTTATAGTCTTAAATATATTAATGACATATTCATATTACATTCATATTACATTAGCTCGCCCTTCACAAATCATGTAACCTTTTCACATCAGCTGCAACTTACTTGTAAGATATCTCAGGGTTCTCTGGTTGGTTTTTTTTGTGTGTGTGTGTATGGTTTGTTGTGGTTTTTTTTAAAATATACACCCGAGATCAACAAAATTACATGCTGTATCTTACCTTCATAAGTAATATTTAAACTTAGTATCCAGAGCATTCAAAAACTAAAGGAACTCATATTCCAGATAAGCTACAACAGGGGAATTATTTAAATCAGGGCCATCTGTCAGCTTACCTCATCATCTGCCTCTTCACCTTCTTCATCATACTAGAAAAGAAAATAAATGGTTTTGATAGTGTCATAAATGCAGCTGTTTAGGACTCAAGTGCAGCCAGGTAACTCAAGCAGATGCCAGAGACCACACTGTATTGTACTCTAAGTGAGCTTCTTGTACCTGACAGATTGAAAAATGCAATGTTCAATCTCTTAAACTATGCTCTGGGAAAGAAAACTACATACCTTAAGTTCCTTATGTGCAACACTGAAGAGCTTACTAAAGTGTGATAGCACTTCCGGCCAGTAGGGTGTCTCAAAGCCTAAAGTAATCTGCTGTCAGTCACTTCCCTCTTCCACTTCCCTCAGACAAGGCTTTGGACTAAAGGGCTACGATTTTACATTCTAGAAGTTAATTTTGTGGCAGGACTTGGCCAAATCAAACTGCCAAATCATCCTTGTTTGTGTGGAAGCAGAGGAGAGAAAATTTTAACCATATAAAGCTCTGGGAATTTGTGGTTTGATTTTCAAGCTTAGCTCTTTTAAAGCACGTAATTCAAGCTTTTGCAGAGCTTGCTTTGAATGTGCTTTATCTATCCTTTCCTAAGAAGGGTGACATCCTGAGGGAATCAGGCTTGCATCTCAAGGAACTTGGCAGCCCAGTATTTCTAAGAACAAAGAACAGGCTAAGCAGCTAGACAGGCCAATGTATTTCCCTGGCAGCTCATTACAGTTTCACCAAGTTATGGGCACTCCACCCTAGGAATGCCTTGCACACAAAATTCAACTCTGACATCCTCTAAACATTCAGCTTCTACTAGCACTTTTGCCACAAAACTCTAAAGTCACTACTTCAAAGATTAATTACTTTTGTGCTGCTCTTGAACACTCTAGAAAGCTCATCTGAAACTAACATTGATACATCCCATTCTAAAGATACCAACATTCTAAGTCAGAAACTACCCTAAGTCTTTAAGCAACATCATTTCAGAGTTTTTAGCATTCTGAAAGAACATAATACTTACATCATCATCATCATCTTCAATAGCTTCTCCTGTGAAGTATAATACTGATCGGGGAACTATACGCTCACGCAGGAAATGACCTATTTCAAAGTCTGCAGCAAGGATTGCCTCAGCATCATCATCCTGCATAAAACAACATTATTTCCTAAACCATACGCTGATAACTACTACTGACACAAACCCACAAGTTGTACAGACTTTGATGTGGTCAGATTTATACAAATCCCATATGACCACCTTTTTGGTTCAGGACTTGCTTTACAGAATTGAAATTGTGAAGCCAAGTTTTACACTGAACAGCCTACCCACCTGCATTATGCACTGTGGGGTTGCTTCTTCAGTAAGCTTAATTATACTAAATTCCTCCCCCACCCCCAGCTTCTTATAGTTCTTAGTAGAAAAAAATGTTTATACCTCCCATACTTTCAGTTCTTATGCATAATACCCTTAAGAACTAAACACAATCTGGGTGAGCCTATTAAAACTAAGGATTTCACAAGCTACTTCTGCTTCCTTCAGTGCATCTCTTCCATGATTGCCATTGAGCAAGCCATTGCGAAGCACCTGAAAAGTGCCGAGATACAATCCCAGGTTTTCACTCCTTTTGTTTACACACCGACCATTCTGCTGTCTCACCTGAGAAGTTACATTCAAGTCAGAGGGTTTGCTTTGGGTGGCTTTGGGTTGGTTTTTTTTGTTTGTTGTTTTGTTTGTGTTTTTGTTTTGTTTTTGGTTTTGTTTTTTTAACATTATAAACATAGAGCTTTTGGGGTCCATGCCAACTAGAGTTCTAACAACATGCCTCTGAAGGCTTTAATCAGATTTCTTACTCAAGCTGCCTAACGTATTCATCAGTGTTCAGCTGTTTTCCTTACAGAAGCATGGCTTATTTCCACAAAGTTTTCTACTAGCAAGCACACCAAAGAGTGAACTTTTGCAATTTTCTATTCTTGTTTTATTACTTTCTCCAAGAGTTAATACCTTGGGAATTTTTTAACAGCATAAAATACAAAACAGATACATGCAGTCACTAAAGATCACCTGAACAATGCCTGAAGGGAGAGACTTAAGCACTACTCATTAGACCAAAGACTAGTAACAAAGATCACTACAAAGATCACTATATTTGTGTAACTTAACAATTCACAAGGTAACTTTCAGGAAGGATAAGTTGTTAAAAGTTTACTAAACTGAACTCTTATCATTCAACTCTACAAATACTCCTAATAAAGAAAACTCAAACACATACTATTCATCATGAGCATTCTCAGTTAAATACAGAAACAGTTGAAACCAAAGCTGTTTAGCAAACTCTCAAACAATTTCAACACTTTGTATACAAGGCATGAATCCTTCTACTAGTGTTTCCCATCTACCTACATATTTTAAGTAAGTCAGCTTACCAGGTCTCCACTTTCAGGAACTGTAGGAAGAGAGAGAAGAAAAAGTGAGTGAAGTACACACTGTATTTGAAGTTAACGCAGATAAAGTAATACTCCATTTACCTTCAGGGGGACTAAAGAAGTTGAAGAAAGAGTCATTTGAAACAGTTTTTGTCACTGTTCTAACTGTTCCACGACCCTTATGCTTCTGCTTCTTCTTAATGGTTTTCAAAGTGACATTCTTTCCTTTCTTCCAGTCTATTTGGCAACTGAAGGGGGGGGAACAAAAAGAAATAAAACACACCACAGATGCAGTTTAATACCATTCTACTTGTTAAATGTACCTACCAACAATATCACAACCGCAAGGGATACAAAGAATACAAAGTATTAAGGTAGTATTTATTCATGCTATCTTTTCATTAGCTTATACATTGAGAACAAGACTAACAGGTTCATTTTGGGATTGAAGTGTTTCTTCTTTCTTTCCCACTCATTCTTTGAAATGCTAGTTTTCATTAGCTACCAAGTTCTATCTAGTTTCTTATCAAAGAACAGCATCACACTATTATAATGGATAGGTAGCTCTAAAAATGTCATATATTTGGTTATGTTAGTAACAGGTCACAGTTTACCACACCTGTAATTATTATCAATAAGTCCTTAAAATAATGCATTGGCAGGTGTGCAGTTTTCCATTGCTTAGTATGTGGTCATTCTACCCTTTTTTTGTTTGGTTGGTTGTTTTTAGCTCTTTGATACTTAGAGCAAAATTATGCTCACAGGCTTGTCTCACAATCAAAGAATTCTGGGGACATGTATGCAAAGAAGCCACATCAAGAACACTGCATTTGCAGAAGTTTAAATGTTAAAAAGGAATCAAATCAGAAAGGAAGGTGGCGAGTCCTTTTGGGATAAGAAGAGGCTGTTTTAGTCAAAACACAAAACAAGGACTAGGAATGTAACATCTCTGCAGGAGCAGAGCATCATCTCACTGCAACTTATGCCAGGATTTAGGATTTCAAAACCAGTCCAGACTGAGGAAAACTGAAGTTTTATCAAAGCTAACTCAAGTACTTAAGAAAAATCTTACAGGACATTTGCAGAAATATTACATTAAGTGAGTACTAAATGAAGTCAAATAAATTCAGTATCAGCAACTGCACATTAATACATGGGTAAACCCAACCCTGACTAAGAGTTATAGACTCTAAATTAGTTATCACACTCAGGTGAAACATCAGAGACTAACACCAAAGCAACTGAACAGACTGTGATGCAGAGAGCCCTGATGTACCTATAAGGCCACTTATGTACAACTAGGGTTTCTATCATCATTCTGTGTATAAGAAAAGGAACATGTAAAGAATAAAGAATATTTAGTATGAGGAACAACAGCTAACATAACAGAAGTGATCACTGAGAAAGGAAGGTGACAGCTTTTTAAAATCATGAGGAACCTGAAAGTTAGTAGGAGATGATCTATTTGAGAAATGGACAACAGTCATCTGAAAGACTCAGAGGCAAACCTTCAACAATTATAAAAGAAACTGGACAAGTGCAGTATAGAAAGTAAAAATGGAAAAGATTTCCCAAAATGCTGCATGAAATACAAAAAAATTAAAAGTAATCAAACAAGTTTTTAAATAAGTTAATACCTACAAGAAGATAACATCATTCACCTTCTATTTCAGCTTTGGTGATTGCAGAACACTACTTTAAATACATACTTTTTTTTATTTATAGGCACATATACTATATAGGTTATATAGTATAGAATATATAGTTATATATTGTATTGAAGATAATGAAAAACACTAAAAAGCACAAGTCAAACTCAGCTGTTTACAAGTCCTTAGGTTGCAGTATCTTTTCCAGCACCTTCCCCAAGATGCTAGAAATTTACAGATTGATAATGCCAACAAATAAATTATATTGCCTTATTTATCAGCACTTACCCTGTACAACCCATGATTTCTGGTCCATCAAAGGAGAAGGGATCAGAATCATCTGGCTCTGACCTCATTCTGTATGTCTTTGTCAATACTTCATTTGTGAAGTAATCATTTGGTTCAAAATGAAACTCTAATGTGAAACTCTTAAAAAGAAACGCAGAGCAACAACTTCAGCAATTTAGCAACACATACCATTAACTACTAAATACCTAAAATCCAAACACAAAAATATACATGCAACAGAATACATCCATCTCCTCCAGTACTGAAATGGTACACATACATAACTCATTCTAGAATTTGCTGTCCAAGTTGTACAAGAAATCTTCAAATGTTTTCATTTACCCTGTTGATGTTGTGCTTATTAGTTAATAAACTGCTTGCAGTAATGACGCAAGAATCTCTTAGTGTACAACTGGTTCTAACATACAGAGAGTTTGTAAATTAAAAAATATTAAAACTTCACAAGTTATATAATTTCTGGCAAGGAAATGATAGCCATTTATAACAGTTATGCAAAAAGGACCTGATGGTATAAAAATTTAAGGGTGACGCTCAGAAATCAGATATTAAGGCAAAGTTATTTACTCATCGGAATTTGAAGGTTAAATTAAGTATAAATTCATTCATATGGCACTGCAAGAGTAATACTAGTCTGTGTACTTTTTCAGAAAAAAGACACAGCTGCCTATTTCTCATGATTGCTGTAAAATAACTGGCTATAACAGACCATGCTACTAATATACAAGTCTTCAGATATCACAAAAGTAATCCTGCTTAACAGGTTAAACTAACCATAGGCTGTCCAACTTCTGAAAATTTCACTTTTATATCTTTTAAGTGTTTCAGGATAGGTTCATCATGTTCCTGTAAAGAAAACAGATTGTTTAATTTTCATGACATTAAACTGTACAGATTTAAGACTCTTTAGAGCTCAAAAGCCAGATTTAAATTGAGTTTTGCGTAGGACAAGAACATTATTGCAGCACTGAGCATTTTCATGAACATGAGCAGCAGATGGCAGCATTGGCTCTATAGCTTCCACTGAAGTACACAACCTAAATCCATGCAAACACCAAGTACAGGTGTTAGCAGTATCCAATACACACGCTGTCCTGGTTCGAGGCAAAACAGAAATAATTCTGTTCAGTGATGTTACTTTTCAGTTCGGTACTTCTGAACCGCACTGTCTGAAGTCAGCAGCCTGTTTTCACAGACAGTGTCTGCTGCTGGCAGTGATAACACCCCATGTTTAGAGTT